>BBSZ01007538.1:0-16748 GCA_000981365.1 Subanguina moxae | reverse complement strand
ATTTCTACAATCAAGATCGTTTGTTAACTGTAAAAGAGTATTTCTACAATCAAGATCGTTTGTTAACTGTAAAAGAGTATTTCTACAATCAATATCGTTTGTTAACTGTAAAAGAGTATTTCTACAATCAAGATCGTTTGTTAACTGTAAAAGAGTATTTCTACAATCAAGATCGTTTGTTAACTGTAAAAGAGCATTTCTACAATCAAGATCGTTTGTTAACTGTAAAAGAGCATTTCTACAATTGAGATCGTTAGTTAACTGTAAAAGAGCATTTCTACAATCGAGATCGTTAGTTAACCATAAGGTGTTAAATTTTCTTTTCATTTCTGAAATAATACAAAGATCTTGGTTTCCAAAAAAAAACAATTTTGTTGATCCTGTGAAAAAAAAACATCTTTAAATTAGTTTAAAGTTGAAGGTAAATGCCGATGGTAGAAATATTGACCCTTAATCTTTTCTTTAAGTTAAAGTATTGAATTTGAAAGACTAATGACTGAGCACCTATTTCTTTGAATTGCACAAACTGTTTCATTTTTTTAAGTGTTCTGTAAGTAACGAGCCAAAGTTTTAAATTTCATGTTATTTTGTTTATCTATTTATCATGTATTCAATCAGTATTCAATTATAATTTGGGCAAAAATTCAGGGAGAAAAGTCAGAGAAGAAAATTACAAACAAAAAAAAGTGATAAGACCGTGCCTGCTTCTTGCTGACTGCTCTGCAAACAAGTCATTATTATATAAAGTGTTGAGCATGCATTTCGTTTTCAATAAAGTTTGATTTCGTTTGTTGTATAACATGTATGGTTCATTTAAAGCTTTAGCAAAGATTTTTTTTATTCATTATATTTGATAAAATGAGTAAACTTGTTACTTATTTAGTCTAATCTAAAACAGTTTCAGACTAGTAGTGATCATTCTTTGGCCATTTTTGTGTCATGGGAAAAGAAAGGAATGATGGGAAAAAAGAAGTAGACAGTGTGTCCTACCCCATATAATATTATATTTTATTTTAGAAGTCTGTGAAAGATATTGAAGAGCTGAAGGAAAACATCATAAACACTAAAAATGCGTGTGTGGAGACAGAGAAAATGCTAGTTGAGCAGCTGGATGAAGTGTTTGCATTTGATTATTCATCCATTACATAATGGAACTCAATCAACATTTAGGAAAAGAGACAGGTCTTAATCTATCAACTGCAAAAGCAACGCCTGGATTATGCCCGATTTCATGTCCAAAAAGTTGCCTTGCTCAAACAGGCTGGTTTATTAGTTCTTTGAAAAAACATTTTAAAAATTTAGCAAGATTTCTTCTGGTTATAATAATTTTTTTGAGATTGCTTTTAAATCCCAATCGGATATCGATCCAATAATTTACCCTCAATTAACTCGTCATTGTAATTTTTTAATCCTTTTTTTTTTTTAAATAGTGACCTACAAGCGATCTGTATATATATTTGGAGTTGGGTAATAACAGCGCTACCAAAACAGCAGCAATAAAAACTAACAGATACCAAAGCTTTTGCTTTTCTTGACTTTCATCTCCATTGACCTGGTTTTTTCTTAGCCTCTGTGATTTTTGAAAAGATTAAATAAGACCAATGCTAGAAGACGCAAAATGTTGTCAATGAATTATTGCTAGTGTTAAGGCTCACCTACGATGGTGCAACGCTGACTAGTGACCGTTGATTGTCTATGGCGATTAAGGGTGCCTACACTGAGTCGGTAGTCAACATCGGTTCATCTATCGCTAGTCGCCGTCGCCCCATCTTTCCTTTTCTGTGGCCTCAAAACAAATCTAAAGAAAGCAAGCAAGAATTAACAGCAATCACACAAAATATGAAACATTATGCTCTATTCTATTCATCCTGTTCTCATGAACTTTTCGTGCCATTCTTCTTCGATTGACTTCTAATGCGGATCATTTGCGCAGCCACCAAGATGAAAATGAATTCAAAAGTTTCCTTGAATGGCTCTAGAACTCACTTTGTTGATGTGCTCAGCAACGTAGGATATTTTCTGTTCAGACGAATGCTGTATTATCTCTTATCGCACTCCCCCTCAAAATAATTTTTTTTAAATTGTTTTTGGTCCATTTTGTGCTAAAAAACCTTTTCGCTCCAGGAGAAAAATTATGAGAGTCTGATAAACTAAGAATTTTTTGCGCCAGCTTGCACAGACAAAGAATACATCGAAATTTGAATGTGCGCGGGAGGCATCTCTTCCTACTATCAGTGTACTCTCTACTATTTTTAGATAAAAGATCATGAACGCATCAACCAACAGCCCAAGCAGTCTCGTGGACAGCACACCACCTCCAGTTACACTAACAAGTGCTCCTTTATCCATCCTCCAAACACCACCACCAACCAGACATCCACCTATTCTGTCAAAGTAGGAAGGAGTAGTGGTGGCAGTCCATTTGGTGACCAGCCAGATGCACCACCTCAACAAGACGATCCCTTCACATGTCCTATATCTAACGCGAATGAGTCAGTGCCCACTTCAAGTCGATACTCTACAGCTGGCATTTGTGACAGTCTAAACCACGCTTTAGCCTTTTTCACAAGTAAAGAAGGTAGAAGAAGTCCATTTGAGCATTTAGAAGACACGAATATAAGCAGTAAAGTGGAGGAAGTTGTCATGCTAGGACATGGCTTTGAAGGTGCTTCTGCCAATTCAACGCTAGAAAGGAAGGAGAGGATTGTGGACCAGAGGCGAATAGTGGATGAGCAAGTGTATTTTGTGCATGAACACGTCAGAAGTTACCGGCTGGAGACAGTGCTCAACCTCACTGACTCCAAAATACTGGCCAAAATTAACGCTGAACAAATGGCTCAAACAGTGGGAAACTTCAAAAAATACGAAGAACGAGAAAAGGAGCATTTTGACCAGAATATGTGGGACTCGGCAGTGGAAAGAAATGTAGATAAAGAGCTGAAACAAAGGTCAATCAGGGGAGAAGATCAGCCTGTGATGTTCCAAAATGATGCTCAGTCGCAGAAAAGCATTTGTTATTTAGAAGAGGCTGAAAAGGAAGGGTTGGAGTCCAGCACCACTGGTCATGAAACAAATGGAGAACTATTGAAAGAGACCTGTAAGCCATCTAACCAGGATTTTGGTCAAAGAGGACTTACAAGAAAAGCGTCCCAGGAGATTTACAAAAACCAAGGACTGGCAACTTCAGAACAAATTTTGTCAGTTGACCAAAGAGAAATAGTTGAGAGTGTTGAAGCACAACACTTAGAAGCCAGACAAATGAATAGAGGCCTAGAAGTGACACAACAGCAAGTGGAAGAGAAATATGCTAGCAGACCACTAGAATACAACCATGAACATACAAGCAACCGCCAACTAGTTTCTATGTCTAGTCATGAAATAGAGGAACAAGTGCAAAGAAAAGAAGCCTTAGAGGCTGAAAAATCCTTAAAAGTGACATTTTCAGAGACTGAAAAAAGCAATTCGCTGATTATAGAAGCTGTTCACATAGATGAACAAAACACTTCCCAAAGTGATGATGCAGCATTAAAAGAAAAAACAACAGGGGAGTTTGAAGAGGTCATCAAACCTAGATCGGAGTCCACCCAAAGTCTGTCCAGCACATCCATAAACTCTAGTGAAGGAACAGTAGTTACTGTAATTGAACAACCAGTATATCCCCCAAACAAAGTTGTGGATGAGCAAAACATTTTGGAGACAGCTGCCGTATACTCTGGTGACGCACGAGAGGATATTTGTGAACAAGGAAAGCAGGTTACCCAGCTGTCTATGAAAATCGAACAGACACCTCTCTCTGCAGTCCAAAGGTTTTATCCGACTAAAATTGAGAAGCCACCGACAGAAGAAGCTACAGAGACAATAGCTGAGGCTGAGATAAAAGACAATGAATTGCGTAGAAGTAACAAGATTGTTGTGAGAGAAATACTAACCAGAGAAAGGGAGCTAAAGAAGTTGCCATTGGTCATCTCTAAAGGGGAATTAGACCAAGGAGAAAATGGGGTTACAAAGACAGAAGAGATATTGAGAACAAAGAAAGGAATGACCCGCCCTGGCTTGACTACTTTGGAGTCGGAAGCCTCCACCTATCAAGCACCTATTCAACAACAAGAGGTCTTGAAGTCAGAGGAAGAAGTGCTATTACCGAACATAGTTCACAAATATTTCCAAGATAGATTAGTTGAGCAAACTGCCATTAGAAATATTACTCCAAAGCAGAGAGAAGGAGCTGGTACAGCAAAAACTGATTTCTATGAAATCCAAGACTTTGAAAAGGAAAAAATCGCTGAGCACTCCACAAATGTATGTAAAGAATCTGAACTGTTGACTCGATTTAAAAATCACCTCTACGAAACACTCCCAGTTACTACACAAATTTACATGGATGAAAAACAGGAAGAAGCTACTAAAAAAATCGGACAACCAATTGATCCAACTCAGATTACTGTTGAAATAAAGACAATAGATGAAAAGTTGCAGCAACAAGCTATTCAAAATATTAATCCCAAAGTGTCCGCAGAAGGGGGCAAAGTCAAGAAGACAGTAAGCAGATTGGAAAAGATCCCTGACAGCCAAGAATATGAGGTTCTGCTCAAGGAAAAAGAGGTACTAAAGCTTCCGTTTAAGGTGTTTAAGTCTACAAAGGAGAAAGAAAAAAAGGATGCAAGAGAAATCCTTCAAGAGAGTCAGATGAAAAAGATCATGCCAGAACAACCGGCTGAACAAGTTGTGGACAAAGAATCTTCATTTGCAGAAGATTATGAATTGATTGGACAACAAAAGGCAGAAGAAGAAGATAATCGAAGTCAAGAGGCAAAACTATCCCTTGAAAATCAAAAAGAGATCTTTACTTGCAAAGAGTTGGCGCAACATCCATTCCCAGCAATTCAAGAACACCAGCCTGCGATCCTACAAACAAATACAACACAAATGCAAACAAGTGAGGAAGAGAAGAAGTGGGTATTAGCCTAATAACATCTTTTAGACCTAATAACTCCAGCACAGTTAGAGACATATGGAAGGTGGCTAAACGGTTTGAAGAAGAGAATCCGTCTGTCTATCTAAACCAAGAGCAGTCTTCATTCATTACAGCTTTTAAGAAAAACTTTTTTGAAGTGTCCAAAGAAAACAATAATGCAAGAGTAGAGCCAAAACTTAGACCAGCCTTTGATCGCTTGCTGTCCTCCATCTATGAGTTAGAGGATGAGTTAGAAGAAGGAGAAGGGAATGAACGGCAGACCTTCTCCACACACTCTTTGAACGCCAATGTACTTATCCTGCATTGGTTGGAGCCTGAACTAGAGATGGAACAATGCAAACTAGACAAAACTGAGTGGACGAACAGGGAGGACACTGCAGAAGCTACTCAACAACCCAATAAAGAGAAAAAGTTGGCATGGGATTTTAATGAAGACTTTGACCAACCAAAAGACTCTACTTCTTTTTCTTCAGATGAATCAACAAACATGAGTCAATTTGCCTTTGAAGAGAAGGCAAAGGGGAAAGCTAACTTATTGAATCCAAATCAAAAAAATCTACAAAGTTTACATGAAGAAAATGATGCTGAACAGATAGCGGAAATACAGGAGCCAAGTAAGCATATTTTAATTGAAATTTAATTTATAGTATTTCCTAGGGTTGCTTAATTTACGTTCACCAATTTCCATTCACCAATCGTAGTATTTCCTCATCAACGCACACCCTAATTCAAAATCATGTTCTTGGCATTCTGCTTTAAAGGGACAGGAAACTTGCTTGACACAGCACTTTCGAAATTTAAATTCCCGCGAGACCACTAAAGGATAGGTTTTCCCTTAGTCTTAGGCCTAAGCCTAAGGAAAAACCTACCCTACGCCTTTAGTGGTCCCGTGGGAATTCAAATTTCGAAAGAGCTGTGACAAGCAAGCTTCCTGCCCCTTTAAACCCACTTTTCCCAAATAACTCTCAGGCAATTTACCACCCAAATTATAGCTGAAATAATCCACACTTTGCCGTGGGTGTTTTTAGGCCAATCTTTGAATTAAATTCAAAAAAATACATCGGAACTCAAAAAAAATTGAAGCAAATCATGGCGTCTCAGCAGATAGCTTCAGAACTGATAAATATGCTATGAGAATTAAAAGACCCTATACTTTAGATCAGCCACTAGGACAGCCTACTGCAACGCTTTCATATGAAAAACACTCCACAAGTCTTGATATAGTAGCAGGTCAGCTAAAATACGAAGAATTGTTGACCCAACCCCTTTTCTCCAAGTCTATTCTCTACACTCAAGAGAACATAAAGAATGAACAAACTGAAGCAGAACAGAAACCACTTGATTGGGAGGCTGAACTCCTCTCGCAGAACGTGACTATCACTCTTTCCAGTCAGATGCCTCTCCATCCTGCTATGGTGGATGTGCAGTTTGGCCGATTCGAGACTTCTAAACACTTGCATGACAATAAAAAGAGAGAAGTAAAACAAGAAAAAAAACAATTTGTGCAAGTGTTAGAAGAAACCACTGAAATTGAGGAATATACGAAGGTGGAGAGGTTGGCCACTAAGTCTGCTGACCATCCTCCAGCCAAGCTACCAGGAAGTCGACACTCCACTAGTCAAGTACAAACTTTAGAGCAACCAGATGAGCATGATAATATTAGGGTGAGACATCTCGCGGAAAGGCAGGAATCAAAAGAGAAGACACCCAAATCAAAGTCAAAGCTTATGATTTACCAAGAAGCGAATGTTTACTGGCAGAGAAGTGTTGGCGTGCAAACTAGGCCGTTTTACTCTGAAAGTTCAGTTCAAACTAGTATTCTACTGGAAAGCAACCCATACTACATTAATTCACAAATCCAAAGTGAAGAAGTGGTGATAGAAAAAAATTTATTTAAACCACGTTTTCCATCTTATTTGGCTGTTGGATACGCTTCAATTGGAGTGCAGGTTTCCCCCGATTACACGGAGAATTGGTCACAAACACTGGGTTATATGACAGATCTAGATGAGTTGCACATAGTGTTCCACCAACATGAGACTGAGCAACAGCTTGACTGTCCTACACTGCAACAAGCACAATTGGCAAGCACCTCCATTCAGACCTCTCCCGGCTTGTTAACCAAAAAATTCAACCAGAAACCGGCTAGCCAGCACAAAAATATTTTAGAGAATGAGCTGAAGAGGGTGAAAAACACAATAGAAACCATCCACTATATCATTCATTCTCCAATTCATTCATTCTCACAGTCTCAAAAAAAGATGGAAAATGTTTCAGACCCAAAGCCAAAGGTTCTAGAAGCAGTTCTGGAATTGCAAGAGAGATCCAGCCAAAGCATTGACTTAGAATTCAGTTCTGAATATGACTCTATGAGCTCTCAATCAGGGGCTAGAGCACTAGAAACTCAAAAAAGAGAGCAGGAGAAATCATATCAAAGTCTGACTAAGTCTGCTGAACACCACCAGAGTCCTTTGCAAGTCGGCCTTGCAGACAATCATCTATCTTTAGAAGTAGCAAATTTTGTGCCTGATTACAGAGAAGTGATTGAAGCGGAGCTTAAAATGCCCAGAAAAATAACCCACCAAACTATAGAAATTGTGGCGGAACACGACAGAGAGACTGATGAAGAGTTGGTGGCAGGAGAAGAATTGAGCTGTGAAGATGCTGGAGAGATCAGCTACTACCCCTACAAGCAAGTGGTCAACCAAAAAACGGTTGAAACAGAAGACTATCCTCCCGAGCCACTCATGAGAATCGATGAAGAAATGGAGGAATTTGACTTAGACACTCAGCAACAATACGAGTACTCAGCCATACAAGTGTCAAATCAAGTCAGTGAGCAAGGAAAACTACCAAACACCGAAAAAGACTTCCGAGAAGACCAGCTTAGAATCATCAAGCACTCCTTGGATACGGTGCAGCATAGATTGAACAGTTCAAAGCCCACAGAAAAGTTGGCTTTAGATGCGGG
Organism: Subanguina moxae; assembly: GCA_000981365.1. Classification (NCBI taxonomy): domain Eukaryota; kingdom Metazoa; phylum Nematoda; class Chromadorea; order Rhabditida; family Anguinidae; genus Subanguina; species Subanguina moxae. The sequence goes on along the minus strand of BBSZ01007538.1, from coordinate 8,802 downwards.
AGAAGTGGTTGAAGAAGAAGATTTGATATCAAACCATGACGTAGAAGAAAATTCTCAGATGCCCCCAAGTCAATACCAAAACATATCCACACTTCAATTAGCTCCAATAACTAGCTCAATCAATGTGGAACAGGAAGAGCCAGAAAGGAGTGCACCAAGTCCTATTAATGACAACCAAAGAATTATAAGAGATGTCAAAGAAGCCAAAAAGTTGTTGGGAACTATACACAGAAAGGTTCTTGTTAAAGGAGAGGAAGAAAATAACTATAAACAACCATTCCGCAAATTGAGTTCAAAAGTAGATTTTTCACAGCACGAAGGTGACACCTCAAACTCTGGTGTTCTTATAGAAATGCCCAGCCTGCCAGAATATCATTCAGCCACCACTGTTGCGATTGTAGATTTAAGTAAGCACTTTCACATATTCGATCAGCAATTGCTTCTTGAAGACTGGTCAGTGCCTTACTTTTTGGTGCCGAAAGAGCATGAACTGCTGGGTCACACTAAATGGCCGTTCATTGAAAGATGCATTCCGGAATGGCTTGAGGCCGCATCTGAAGTGCTGGCGAAATCTTGTAGAGGAGAGAGAGTGATTGTGATCAACAATGATGTGAAACAGGCTTTGGAAAAAATAAAGGAAAATGCAAAGAGAGGTAGGTGAATTGTTAACTTCCAAAGTTACGGGACTATTACCATTGTCAACACTGAGAATTGGACGCTACTCGGTTATAACTCACCCCCCCCCCTTCAATCAAGTTTTCTAAAAGTATATAAAAACTATTTTTAAGTAAAGATTTCGTTATAAAGAGGCCAGAGTGTAATATGGACTGAATTGGAAGAGCAAGGGAATAATAGGATGCCATTAATTTGAAAAACCATTTTTGGTTTTGGGAGGGGCAATTATAACCAAGTAGCGCTGAGAATTGCGTTTAAAACATACGCTAGGCACTTTCCCTTTTGTCTAACAGTAAACTATTTTGCGTCATTCAATTTTTTTTGAAGCAACGCAAAATAGTTTTTTTAATAGAGGTGTTTCTAAGAAACACATTAAAAGCTTACAGAATCTCCCTCACTCACCAGAAATTTCTCAAAAGCTACCGAAGAAGTCCTTTTAAGTCCTCCTACATCCCCAAAAATGAGTCTAAGGAGAAGACCTAATAAGAGATTCAGCCAGTATCTAGATGAAGATGAATGTATCTGGGAGGAGGATAGTGAAGATAGCCACTTCAATTATGATCCTAGACATAAGATAGACCAAGACTTAGAGACCGATGACGATGAACCAGAACAGCTTATGTTCGAGTAACTAATTGTCTATTTGGTTAATCTTGAATTTAATTCCACATACATTAAGCAATGAGATTGAGGAAGAAGTAGATATTGACATTGAATATCGAAGACAATTGTGGACTAGAAGACCTGATGTGGAACAAGAGGAAGCTTCTAAGCTGAACGCATTGAAGTGGGCGTTTTTGGTTCTTATTCTTTTACCAGCGCACATTTTAAAAAGAATTCGTTGAAATATCATTATTTTTTTATATATGACAACCTTTTTTGAAAATATTCACTAAAACTTTTATAAATTTGCGCTACTAAACCACAAGGTGTTGCAAAAGATGCAAACTGATCTCTGCTGAGGTCGATTATGCAATAAAATTCCTCAACCAAATATTTACAGGTACATTATTATACGACAAGAAAAGCCTGCTATGTATCCTTCTCTGATCACTCCTGCTTTGCTAATCCAAGATGAATATGCTAAAGCAATGGAGTATGGTAGCCGTGCAAACAACTTAACAGAGGATCTAACAGGCAAGACTACATACGACAGCCAACCAGAAGTTGTGTTCAGCTCTACTGAAGCTGAATTTCTTCTTTTACAGCGATCACCTAATGCACTTGATAAAAACAAAGAAGCTACAGATAATCCATTAGAGGAGTTTCAACTTAAGCCTATCCCTCGCCCAGCAACCAAACAAGTGCACCAAGAAAATCAAACAGAGGCTGCAGAGGAATTAGCTCAGGCATTGGCCAAGAGATTACAACGACTGAGTCAATTGGAGCAACAGAGGGGTGAACAAATCTCTGTGCTTGAGCCGATAGATGTGGAGCCAGTCAAAAGTCTGTTAGTAGCTGAGGCTGTAAAGCCTAAAGAAACTCAGAAGCTGTCTCCGTTCGGAAGACGAAAGAATTTTTTGCCTGGTGTGCAAGTAAAAATATCCGATGATGAGCTGAGTCAGTTAAATGTGGAGTTGTCTACCAGCGCACAAAGGACTCTTCAATGGCTGGATTATGAGACTGAAAAGGGTGAAGCACAAACAATAGATGCAAATGCGAACGAAAGGTGTGTTTCTAGAATATTTATTTTGATGTTGCACTTTTTTTCAAGACGTTTTTTATTAGTGGGCCAACCAAACAAAGCCAAAGGGGCCGTTATATCGGGGGGGGGGGCCGTTATATCGGGGGCCGTTATATCGAGAGTTTACTGTAGCTCAAATTGCCATAATTTAGGTTCACTTTCATTCATTTTTTCTAGCCACAAGTTCCACGAATAAATATTTACGAGCCAAACTAACCTTAATGTCTGTTTCTGCAGCAACCAAAACTAATCTACTAACATATATATGTTTGTGTATGTGTGTGTATGCGTGTGTATGCATGCAGTCGTTTCTACACTCTTGCCAAACAACTAAAACAGAGGAAAAACAGGTGGTGACGATCTGATCAACCAGTGATTAGCCGTCTGTTTGCACGCCTATTGCTCTTGGCGGGTAGGCAGAGAGGCACTGGACGCATTCACAAGCTGCCTATTCTCTGTGTGCTCCACTTCCCTCGTAAAACACACAAGGAGTGACAGTGTTTTGTTCTCTGGCATAAGTCTTTTGGGATTTTCTCTTACTGCTGCTCTATTCACCACTTGTTTAAAGTTAAGGATTAGCGAAAAGGGTAATGGCTCCTGTTCCAGGATCCACTTGTTTCTTTTTCTTTGGGTTCAGTGCGTCTATTCATCTACCAATTACCCAAAGTAATTTGGATCCTCTATTATGTGTGTGATACGCCAGACAGATCTGTATGTTTTTGCACTGTTCTGCATGTTATGTATATACAAATGTGCACAAACATATTTGGATTTTAGGTGGAATTCAAAGTAGAAGTAGTAATTATTATTTTGTGTATAATTTACAAGTATTTTTACAAGAAAGGATGGTGATTAGATCAATGTATTTCCATTATTCATCCAAATAAGTCCACTTTTCAATTATCTATTGTCGATTCCATTATCAACCTTTTGGATTATTGATTATTCTCGATTAACTGAAATTTTTTATTATGGGTCACTAGTAAATCAAAATTTGACTTCGTTGACTAGTTTTCAAGGGTAAATTGACTTCGAGTTGATTGTGCCAAAGCATTAAGACAACTTAAAAGTTAGAATAGATCTAATAAAGCACTCTTCATTAGGTCATTGATAATTGCTTAAGATTATTTGGATATTTCCCTGTGGCAGCCCAATTTTCTTTTGTAATTCTGCTGCTGTCGTGCATTTAACTGGCTGGCTTCTTTTTACTCATTACGCTAATGAATAAACTGAGCAGTGTTCTGTATATTTTCCCTTATTTATTTATTTTTCAATAAATCCATACTTTATAGACTCTCAAAAGAAAATTATAAAATAAGCTTTACGAATGCATCTTTCCATTTACCAAGACTCCAAAGACTTCAATTAGACCAGCAATTGACCATTGCCCATCTGTAGCAGCAGTCTTGATGTCTCAATGCTTAGAATTAATTTTCCTGACACTAGTTTTCTTGTGTCTTCCCCAGCCAGCTCTATAGCTGTCTGCGTCTGCTCTTGGCCTTTTGTGAAGAGTGTGCATAAATTTTGAGAAAAAGGCAGTAGCCATGAATTGGCTCCTTTGCTGCCTTCTTTTGTTTTGGACCAGACCAATTGTATATATGTATGGATATAGATAGATACATTTATATATTTTTGGAGTCTAATTCCATAATGTTACATCTTAAAAAGACGTTCCTTTGATAGTGCGCAAGATTTGGATTTATTGACTTGCCTGAGAAAACTGAATTATTTTCTAAAAGACTTATTGGAAAACCTGCTTACTTAGGTTTTTTCTATTCACGCTCTTCTCTAAACTATTGCCACTTTGGATGTCTGGGTCACGCGAGAAAACGCTTTGCCAATTTTCATCCTTTTTGTTGAATAAATTTTGTTATTTCTTTGAATCTAAATAGATTTTTGATGTTGTGGGTAATAGAATTTTTGAAGAGAGAAAAGCATTTGCGTGTTCACTTTTTCTAAAATAAAATTTTGGGCTTACAAGAGACATCAAAAAGATGGGATATATTAGATGTCTGTCTATTTAGATTTACTTAAATGTCAATCTGTTTTATGTTGAGTAAAGAGGCGAACAAACTAAAACTTTTGTTTTCAGTGCTCAAACTAGATCTACTAAAAGCAAAGTCAAACTCACTCAATTCTCTGTGCAGCAAGCACTACTTGAGGCATCGAAATCAGCTCTAAAACCTGTACAACACTACCCAAAGCGGTATAGAAAAAGAGCTACTCAATCCAGTCAAAAACAACCAGAAGAAGTCTCTGACTCGGATCCGGAATTAGAAGGCAGTCCTTACGTCCGCAAGGCCAGCAAACTCTTTAAAAGACTTGATAAGGAGTTTCTCAAATCAAAGGAGCAACTTGAACAATTAGCTGTCCCAAAATACACCGTTAGGTAAAAAAATATTGGTTGAAAATAGAATTTTACTAAATCCCTACATATAAATTTTCTATATACCGGATAAGAGAGCGAAGGGGGCTTGAGAGTTAGACAAACTTACCTGTGAGATGAATCCGAGCAATACAAAAAGCCAAAAATTAAAGTATTTAATTTCCAGATTTGCTCGTCCTGCCACATTAAGTATAGTGGGTAGTCGAGAACATAACTTAGTCATGCCAGAATTGTTTGATGGCCTACTGCAGACTAACGGAGGCCAGAACAACCAGGATGGGGGCAGGTACTTAAACGACGAGGAGGAAGGGGATCACTCTAAAAAATGGGATCCGAGTGGGTTATTAACCAACAAACTGTACAAGATAGACTACAACCCTTTGGTGGAAAAGAGGAGTAGATACCGCACGATGGAGGGCCATCTAGAAGTGCCGAATGAAGAGAAGAACTTGGTGCCTGAAATTGAAAAGGACTGGAAGAAACTTTATTTTAGGTTTATTTACTCTATTTCAGCTTTATTTAATGGTTTTTTGTTATTAAGAGTTAAAGATGGACGATTTCAATGGTTTGCGGTGAGCATACTGTTTAAATCCAAGAATTTGTAAGCACTAATTATTTTGCAGAACCATTGTGCAGATGAGCACCCCATAGAGGATGTACTACTGACAGGGACCACTATTACTCCTAACAAAGAAGAGTGGACATTAGAGGTTAGCTTTTTTGAATTACCTTGCAGACAGTATCGGTTCCCTGGTTAACATCTAAAAGGTTTTATTTCAAATCCCCCGCCACATTAAGTATAGTGCTTATTTCAAAAATTAGGACCCAATATACCTATTGATTGTTCTCACTATGGAAATATATACTTAAAAACATGCCAGCTGGTTTCCAAGTTCCAAAGTTTACGTTGTCAAAACAACAATTTGCAGGTAAAAGGGGGCAAAGAAAGTGCCAATATAACCGTGCGAACCCCCTCCAACTTGTTTGAGAAATGGTACCAGGCTTTGCTGAGCCACTCGAACTCTAAACTGATAGATGCATATGTACAGCCAGTCTATCCTCCAGTGCCTCACTACAACCAAGTAAATATTTTGCATCTTCCTTCTTCATAACTGCTCAATTTAGAGAGTGGTGCTTATAGAGCTGGGAACTTGTTCCATCAGAGCAGGAGTGCTGACCAATAAACCGTCTTTACCGCAAACCTTCTTTCCGGCCATCGGCTGTGTCACAGATGCAGGCGAAGTTTTTGTAGGCATAGATGCCTTCAAACCAGAGATTCGTTCGCAAGGCAAGCTTGAATCACCCATTCAAGCAGCTGACCACCATAACATGGTGGAGCGATACAAGCTGAACAAACTAGTCTTGGAGGCTTGTTTGCGCAAAGTTTTGGCAGATTTAAGAGTGGATCCCTCCCAATACAAGGTCAGCCAAAAGAGACTAACCTTAATCTTTTGCATTAAAACTCTTTTAGGTCCTGCTTTCTATACCTCAGAACATCCCTACAATTTTTATTTGTAATTTGTTGAAGACCTTGCTGCACGAACTTAGATTCAAGGTGGGTGAGCAGTGTTAGACAATATATTTGCTATTTTATATTTTTATGAGGGTTCGAAGTGCTCAAAAATTAGCTTCGTCTCCAAAGTTAATTTCAGTTTTATTGTTAAAAAGGATTGGCCTGATGCTTTTAAAATAAAAAAAAGGGTTTTCATTAGCTTTTTGTAAGTTTTATAGTCCTTGTACAAGATTTTAGCACTTCACTTTTTTTGCTTCTTAAAATCAGATTGTGGAGAAAGAGCAATTTTTGAATTCAAACACGCATATGCTGCTAGAACATCCTAATAATTAGCTATTTGTGTAGGCAGCAAGTATCGCAAGACAACCCTCTCTAATCCTTTATTCCTACGATGTGACCACAGGGGTGGTGGTGGATATCGGTGATCGGCTCAACATTGTGCCTGTCATTGATGGTAACTTATTACTTTTTTTCCTATAAGTTACATAATTTTGTAGAATACATAGTGGAAAATGCAATTATTTCATTGCCTTTTGGTGCCCAGCAAATTAGATACAGCCTCAAGAAAAAGTTGAGCGAAAGTAACAATGGCATTGTATCCTTCAACTCAACTGTGGAACAAATATTCTTGAGGTATATAGTTGAACAGGTCAGTCAAATGTTTAAGCAACAATCAGTCAATCACTGTGTTCTTTTTACAGTCGTGTTATGTAGCGACTGACTATGAGGAGGAGAGCAAGAAAGCTAGCAACAGCTCAAGACTAGAAGTCGATCTGGACAAGTTTAACATTGGGCCTGGCATGGAGAACAAATTCACAGTCAGTTGTTACATATTTATGGAAGACAGTTCTTTCTACGATGAAAAATATCTTTTTTCCGGCCAAAAATCTTCAGCATATAATTCTCTGCAAAAACAAAACTTTTAAGTGTCCTGCGGTCGTTTCACTTCATCAATAGTGTCAAAATGTTATTTTACGCACATGATACTTTGCTAGAAGTTGAGAGATTTCCTTCTCCATACTTTTTTATTATTACCGTAAAACCTCTAATAATACCCCCCCCCCCCCAATTCAAAATCGTGTTTTTGGCATTGTGTTTTTGACACACTTTTTCCAGACGACTCTCAGGCAGCTTATCATCCAAATTGTAGCTAAGACAATAAGCTACAATTTAAGTAGTAAGTTACCTGAGAGACACCTGGAAAAAGTGGGTCAAAAACACAATGCCAAAAACACAATTTTGAATGTGGGGGGGGGGGTATTAGTAGAGGTTTTACGGTATTTAAAACAGAAAAAAAATAAGAAAAGAGATTATAATAAAAAAGATTGAAGTGGAAATAAATTACGGTAAATTGGCAAAAATAAAACCAATCGCAGATTTAAGATTCTTGCAATAAAAGGTTTCGAGTAAAGGTTTGAATTAGAAATGAAAATATTTGACCTAAATTACATTTCTTATTCAAAATAATTGTTTGAAAAACTTACAAAAAGTTAAAATTTCTAGGTGGACTCTGCTCGTTTCCAAGCCACAGAAGGTCTGTTCAAGCCAAAGCGGTGGAGTTTGGAAATGAAAGGGATCCATCAGCTCATCCACGACGCCATCCAGCAGTCACCTATAGATAGTCGACGCACCCTCTACAGGAACATATACTTGACTGGAGGCACTTCTCTGCTGCCTGGTCTGGCTGAGCGACTGGAGACTGAACTTTGCAAAGTTGCGCCCACTTCTATTTTTGTGCAGGTTGGATCGACTTTTTTTAGTCTGGTAAATATATCAATTTGGATATTGAAGGTGCATGGCAGTCCCTGGCGCTACCATTCTGCTTATTTGGGTTCTCAGGTCATTGCCAATTCTCTGCAGTTTGAGAACTGCTGTGCTGATTTGAACAACTTGGGTGATTATATTAAACAGTTGGAACTGGCCATTAATTAATTGACATTTTTTCATTTTGGTTTTAACAGTTAGCTTGTTGATGATAGTAAGTTTTGTTTGAAACACTGCAACTGTGATTACATATCGTTTGATATTCTTCTCTATATAGTCAATTCATATTATTATTAATTTTTTAGCTAATGTGTTATTTCTAATTTAGTCAGCGTTGATATACTTCAAGAACAGCACTAGTTTATTGATAATGTAATAAAAATAATTTCAAAAGGTTTTAAAAGCTTAATAAAACAATATTTTAACTTTTTGCAAAGCAGATTAAAAGAGGAAGCCTACGAGATCTAATTATGCATAATTATCATTTTTGAACGAGCGCCTAACTTTTTTACAAATATTTCTTGGGGTGTGTTAAAAAATGGACGGGCATAGGCTCTATACTAGAAGAGGACATTTTTTTTGCCTTGGTCCCCCCTGTTGTTTTTTCATCACTTTTTTGGTCTTTTTTTGTCATTCGTTTTTTTTCATTACTATATTTTTGTTTATATGGTTCATTGCACTACATATTATTTTTTGCTAGAATTTCGATGGTGCGCACAACTCTTGTCGAGACGATCGAAAAGCCTGATTTTGCAAGTCTGCGCTTGAAACATTTGTTCC
>BBSZ01007537.1:0-23330 GCA_000981365.1 Subanguina moxae | reverse complement strand
CGTCACAGGGCCCCATTCCATTATCATCGTAAATAATAAAAACCTTGGCGCCGCAGGCGCCCTTTACTTTCCTCTATTATTCTTTTTAAATCTCGCTTTACTATCAATCAAGGCGCCGTACGGCGTCAGTCAAGCTAGTTTTTGATTATTTAGGTTGGTTGCAATGATGCTGTAGAGAAGATGCTCAAAAAAAGTGACGGAAAATTGGGTATAGATGAGTTTATATCTGAGAGGTGCACCAATATCCACGATGAAATAGGTAAGATTAGTGAAAATTTTAATGAGAACTATTGGCTACATGAGATACTTGGACAAAATATTGCTTGCTTTTTAGTCAAGTTTCGGCGAGACAGAAAGAAACTCGCGAGAATAGCTAATCCTTCTCTAGATCTTCTGCTGGAACAAGGTGACTAGGTGTTCGCTATGACTTGTTTGACCAAATTTTCCATTTACAGTCTTTGTGTGTCTGCAATACGGTTACCTAGAATTCGCCAACCCGCACTCTTTAGTGACAGCTCTTGCTTGGCAACATCCGCTGCTAGGTTGTTACACTCTGCAAAAGCCAGAATCAATGCCAAACTTGGGTCTTTCTTCTGGATTGAATATTCTTCCAAATAATCAAAGCAACGAGGAAGGTGGAAATACTGTGGTTGCTTTTTCTTAAACAAATCATTCCTGGTTTAGGCACTTGCTTGTTGCACACTTCAACTGTGGTGGGATTGGGCATTGTAATGTTTCTTAGGTAATGATTCCTTTCTCAGCTCTATATGCTTTCGCAAAACCGGATTCACCAAAACTCTGGTTTGAAATGTCAACCGAGTCGGGGAAAAAACCTGAATGTTGAAAAATGGAGCGGTCAGCAGTTGTTTTTTTGCTAAGTGATTGCAATTTGGTTGAAAAAAAGACTTTTGGCCCTTAAATGGGAATTTTGATGCGAATTCAACTTCCACTCCGATCACACATTTTTTTTTCTAGATTTAGTGTTATGAGTGTATCCAAAATTTTAATTCATTTTAGGTTTCTGCTTGATCCTGGTCCTTGGCCTGAGCTTCGTTTCGTCGACCAAGTCTTATTTTTTTAACTTTTGGAAAGCGTACTTACACGAATGTATTCAGTTGGTTCAAATCGATCAGGTAGTGGCGGAAGACCATTTCCAGCACTTCAACTACATAGACTGGGTGCGTGACTCCAGTTTCCCTCATGAGATTCGTGGAATTCCAAGGCCACCTGTACTTTCTTTTTTGAGATTAAGTAACTGAATATGTTTTACTGTTTTCAGCCTATGACTTGGTCTCCTGATCTAATTGCTTTTATGATTCTGCTATTCTTCTTCGTAATTGTGAGTGTGATTACTCACCATCTCTTCACCAACAGCAAGAACGGTAGAGTTGGCAAAGTTAAGCAAATATATCCGTACTCATTCAAAAAGCTTTAAAATTAGTTTCTTGATTAATTATTATCTTTTCTTGCCTTTTGTCAGCTTGAATTCAAGTCAAAACGATGATCTCTAACTGTAAACATGAGTTTGCCCACGTTTTATTGCACCTGTTTTACATAAAAAGTTGATTTAATGATGACTCTGATCTTAGAAAAATGAACACCTGAAGATGCCCAAGAGTGATTCATAAAAGTCTCCTTTTCGCATTTTTGTCACTGCCTTGTTTGCCTATGGTGACAAACCAACCACATAAAAACGACTATTCTACACAAGATCGTCAAAAAATATGTGGAAAAAACTTCAAAACTTATTTATTGCCAAGTGTAGCACCACAAAATAGTATATTGGTAGTCAAAAGAGAAAGTTTCTCATGAATCTTCGAATTGCAGTTTTCATTGACGACAACGGCAATATTATTTGAAAGACTAAGCTCGTTGAAGGCAATAGAAATGGCTCAAATTCAAATGCGCATGGCACACCTCTCTTTTGTCTATCAGTATATTCTTATGTGGTGCTTCCAACAACTTTTAATGATTCAACAGAGTTTATTAGTAGACGGAAGAGAAGATGTCTCGAGCGTATTCAAATCTGGACAACTTTCATTGTCTCCATCAAGTATAATCCACTTAGGATTTTCATTGTTAACTGTAAAAGTAGTTAACTGTGCAAGAGGTTAGCAGAAAAAGTATTTGTATGCTTGAAAAGTTAACTATGAAAGTATTTAACTGTAAAAGTAGTTAACTGTGCAGTAGGTTGATAGAAAAAGTATTTGCGTGCTTGAAAAGTTAACTATGAAACTATTTAACTGTAAAACTTTTACAGTAAAAGTAGTTAACTATGTTGCGAATAGGGTTGTCGAGTCGAGTTGAACTCGAAAAAAATTCGAAAACTCGAAAATTTCCGAGTTTCGAGTAGTCATTTCGAGTTCAACTCGACTCGAAAAAAATTTTGAGTTTTGATTTCGAGTTTCGAGCGCTCAAAAAGCATGTGAATCACATGATGTGATCGTAAATTTGCTTCCGAGTCTTCCGAGTCGAGCGCTCGACAACCCTAGTTGCGAATAACATTCTACTACTCTCTAAAAATTATAACAAACCGCTCACATTTCTCTAGCTGTGCCAACATTAGTTGTGCAAATAAAAGCAGGTAGATTACTTGAGGACATTGCCTCTAGTCCCGCAACATACCTAGGCAACCCGGAGATGCTGTAGGCTTCCCCACCATTTCTTAGCCAAAACCATGCTTCCAACAGCCAATCTTTGGGTGGAACAGATTGCCGGCTTTTTTTCCCTGCTCCTAGTCCAAGCAAACAAACCATTAAAGGTACAGCTTTCATTTCTCTTTTCAGAATTTTAAGGTTTTCTTTGCCTGCGTCATGTAATCAAGAAGGCAGTGCCAAACTCCTGCGTTCTTTGAGCTACTTTTTTTGTTTTTTGGATGGATTTTATTCCAATTGGTTGTATAGGATTTTTGCCGCCGAGCCTGCTGCTGCACATATTTTTGGGTGATTATATGTTCATATTTTTTATCTTTGATTCATACCATTCAGTTCATGTGATCTGTTTACAATTTTTTCCCTTGAAAAATGTTATTTTTCGAGATATTAAAGTAGGTTGTGCAATACAAAGTAGGTATAATGAGTTTCATGCTCTATAGAAGGGTTCGACTGTATGCTAAGAACTATAAAAAAAATTGTTGCTACTAGCGAACATGTTTAGTCACTACATTTTTGTCACAATTTAACCAATCATATTGAAGGATAAGAAGGCTTGGTTCCAAGAATCAGCTTCCACCAGTAAATAGTACTCATCAATCAATAACACATAAACAAAGAAAAATATAGTCCCCTTTCTGAATAAGGACAGCCTCTCAAGGACCCTCGCTTTTACCTCACTTTTCGTTGCCTTTCGTCAATTCCGATGCCGTATGTCAAATTAAGAAGAGCAGACTCAACACACTTGTGATTTTTCACCCTAGAGACGACCCATATCAAATTCGGCAACAAAAAGTGAGGAAAAAAGTAGGTGTACCTAGCGGCGATCCAACTTGAGGGTTGTTCTTATTCAGAGAATTGGCTGTATTTTAGTTTAGACCTCCGAAAAAGTTACCTTGGTCCACCTTTGCATAAATACTTAATTTCAAGGCTCTTTTGGTCATTCTTTACATTGTTGAAAAATTTTGCGTTTGTAATACGTTTTAAATGAAAAACTGATCCCCAGTTTATATTTGTAAGATGTGCGTAGTCGCGGGTATGCCCTTCTAATAGGTTGCTTTTTCACTTCAAGCACTGCACTTAGGTATAAAGCTTAGGCTTCGCCAGCCTGGCTAGAGCACAGATAAATGGAAGCGACAAAAAATGTACTCAAACTTTATGGCTCCCTTGCAAAACAAATATATCAACTAGAGTAATCGCTTGTCCTTATCACTCCTTTGATCAGTTCTTTGGAGGCATACATCCCTCCCACCAACCCACTGGTTCTCCCACCTGTCTTACTCTTTTATAAACCATAACACAATTTTAATGTGGAGAGGAAGGGTTGATTGCATGCCACAACAGCCAGGCACGTTGCACCACTCCAAAGGACCTGAAATCTCGTTCATATCTTTCCACAATACTTTTTCCAAATTTTGGTGCATACTTAAGTATGCCCACCTCATTTTTTTCAAATTGGAGCACCCATATCTCGGAAGAGTGACCAACTTACTTTTAGCCATACAGTCAAACCTGGATAAGCCGACACCCCTAAATTCAAAAAAATGTGTTTGTGGCATTGTGTTTTTGGCCTATATTTTGTTGGTGGCTCCTAAGCATGTCATATACCAAAACGTAGCCTAGATTGTAAGCTACATTTTGGTATATAACATGCCCAGAAGACACCAGCAAAACATAGCTCAAAAACACAATGCCACAAACACATTTTTTTGAATTTAGGGGTGTCAGCTTATCCAGGTTTGACTGTATCTCAGAAACTAAGCCATTTTTCCCAATTTTGCTGTAAGGTCTGGATCCCTGAGACTCTCAAGCTGAGAGCATTCTAAATATTTATATTCACTGTCGAAGGCACGACCACTTGCACGAGCAGCAACCTTGCTCGACTACACTGTCCTAATCACTCCAGATTTTAGTCATCTTGTTGTTTTTTATCTTGGTAGCTCGGTAATAAGCCAACCAGGCCTTTTGCATTTGCAGGTACGAGCAGCAGCAGCCAGGTAGATGGAACACGTGCTGGAGAGAAGGTGGTGTCGGGCAGTGCCCTGATTGTGCTTCTTCCTCATTGATTGTGGACAGAGAGCAGAGGCTCTCCCACTTGCTGCTGCTATAGGTGCAGCAGCTTTAGTGTCTACTGCACAATTAATAAATTATCTTGCACTTCTAATGAATTCCCAGCTGGCTGTTTTTGCACTTATGGGATTGTTTTCGGATGTGTGTGTGTGTTTTGTTTTGCCTTTTATTGAGAGCCTTATAGAATTAGCCCATTGTTGCCTCAACTATTGAAGAGATTTGCCTGTTCTAATGTGGCCGCAACTCAAATATCTTATCCAAATATACGGTGGTGTAATGTTTTTTAACTTCAAACTTGTAGTCAGACAGATTTTAAATACTTGTGTGCAATGAGTAGGGTCTGGCTTGAGGTTTTCCCCAAAATGACGTCTCAGATCTCGATTTTTTTGATAAAAATTAACTCTGAAAAATTATTACGCATCCTAAGACTGAAAATTAGGGTACATGTGAATGCTCATGTGAATGCGTTATTAGAACCGAATGAAAACGTCCGCACTAGGTGTCGAATCTGAGATCTCAAATTTGCAAAGCTTTGCATCCAACCGCCTCTTTTCTCAACACTTATTTCTATTTTTGGAGTTGTTTCCCAATTTATTGATCCTTTCAATTAAATTTATCAATCAAAAATTTGTGTTATATTCATTATTTGCAAATAACAATCAATTGGGTAAGAAAACGACGTTTTGTGTGTTTAGAAGGCAGCCAGTATGGTGCTCACGTGTGTCTTGATTGACAGCAGCAGCCGCAGCCTTCTCCAGCTCTTGCTTGATCAGCTTTAATTTACGACTATCATTATTGGTTTTGTGTTCTTCCATTCTACCAATAATACAATCTAATATCTTTTTGATGGCTGGGAAATTCCTTTTCTGCACCATCTATCCATCATGCATGTTGATGGCCCGATTAGATTAGAAGTTGGGCATTAAAATTGGGTTGGGAGGAAAATTTGATTCGGGCAAAAGAGATGCTTTTAAAAATGGTAGCCAAAAAGGACATAGTTTCTTTACTATCAACAACAACAACCCCTCCTTGTTGGTCGTTATCTTCTCCTACAGTTAATGTTTACGTATTGCGGTGGACTCCACCAATTTAGTTCCTTTTTTCCAGGAAAAATAAGGGTGTACGGCCAGTTCGCCACACTTTTTGAATCTTTTTGTAAAAAATATTAATAAAAAGCTTGACTTTAAACAACTTTTTTTTATCGGGTGGTCACACAGCAGGCTAATAGATTACCCTGATTGCTTAGATATCACCAACAATAATAAAAACTAGACTTAAAACCGCTGAAAAATGACTTTACAACTGGATTTGGTACTTTCTTATGGGTAATATCCTATTTGCTCTCATGAGCGCCTCTACTTAATTTAAAATCATGTTTTTGGCATTGTGTTTTTTATCTACAGTCGAACCTCGTTAAACTGGCACCCCTAATTCAAAAAAATGTGTTTGTGGCATTGTGTTTTTGACCTATGTTTTGCTAGTGTCTTCTGGGTATCTTGTATATCTAAATTTAGCTTAGGTTCTAGGCTACGTTTTGGTACATAACATGCCCAGAAGACACCGGCAAAACATAGGTTAAAAACACAATGCCACAAACACATTTTTTTGAATTTAGGGGCGTCGGCTTATCCAGGCTTGACTGTATTTCCTAACGACTATTTATTTCCCATTTTACCATATTTTTTCAAAAAGAAAGTTATCTACAATTTATTAAGAACAATGGTCCATCTAAAGGCGTAATTCCATCCCCACCGGTGTTTTTTTATCCACAAACCAGCCGATATTGGAGTGTATAGTAGGGTAGTCAAGACTATTTGCTTGTGCCACATGCCTGACACGTGATACATCCTCCATTTGGCTGGTGTTAATTTAGGGCAGTCCATTTAAGTGGAGAGACAGTCCAAAATACTTTGCTCTAGCAAATAGATAGGCCAGTTCATTTTGTTTGAATTACTTTAGCATTCGATAAACGTTGTGTTAATATATGTACATTGTCTGATCTTTATCACTGCTTTTATCACAGCAGCCAGAATATGCCTTAGAAATGACTTAAATATTCAAAAAAGCGAGCAATAATTACCAGGGGTCTAACCTGAACCACCCGATATCACCATAACATATGATCAGTCGACCACTACATCACCGCTGTCATCTTCTCCGTGCTTGCTTTTTAAATTAGCTTTGAATTGACGCCTGAATTCAGTTGAGGCAACACGTTTGTGCGATTAGTGGATGAGATTATTGATGAAGTATTTCTCTCAGGCTTTTCTAATGATTATTTTCCGTTTTGATTGAGTGTTTTCAAAACAACAAACTTTGTAGTCTTGTTGAAAATGTTGGGAAATAATCGCTATTTTTGATGAATGCAGAATTATTATTATTTGTTGTAAACTTCGTAAGTTCTACCCCCAGCCTGGCTTTATCTGTTTTTATTCTAACTTTTAATTACGACTTCAACAAATTTTCTAGCTCTTTGAGGGTTTTGCCTAAAAAAATTTTAGATTTTGAAATCATCAAAGAGTTGTGATACATCTACTATAATATACCTAACATTTCAGTGCTGGAATCCCGATTATTTGCAAAGGGTAAATAAAAGAATTAATTTAATAATTCCAAAATCCCATCCCTTTATTTAAAAACCCATTTTCAGTGCACGCGCAAAAAAATTTTCCTGCTTTTCTTTGAAATTTGCACACTAGGATAAAAAGAGGGAGGAGATGATGGCTAAAACACAATGCCAAAAACACAATTTTGAATTGGGAGGAGAGGAGCCTATTAGGGGAAATACCGTAGTGGTTTTGAATTGGCAGGGGATTTACTAAGGGAAATACCGTATCCCAGCACTAGGCACTCTAGGCAAAAAAAGTATCTTTCCAAACGTTACGTGACAAAATAACGCCGGCCAAAACATCCTTGGCCAGTGCTCCTTTATGCGGTAGGCCCCAGTTAGCAGAACTATTTTCAATTTTAATTTTTAGTCACAAAAAGCCACAGTTTGGTTACCACAGGTTCAAAAATTGCCTTGGTCCCCCAAGCTAATGAAACTGAAAAGGCTATCTAGAAATGTTTTAAAAGTAGTAGTAGTCTGCTCAATTCTGCTCATAACTACGGAATAGTCAATTGCTGATTATTTGCTGTTATAATTTAGACAATGGAGGAGCTCAAAATTTTCAATTTGGACAAGCTATGCGTAAAACTATTACTTAGAAGACGTTAAAACACTATTCACAGTTAAGAGAAAGAGGGCCCCCCCCCCCCAGGTACATAAGTACCCCTCAGAATTAGTTTACCTTGGAGGACCAAGACAAAAGGTCACATTTTGCTCAAATTTTCTTGGAAAAAACTTTATTTCCTGGTATCAAAATTTTGTCGGGTGAAAATAACTAGGTGAAAAATAATAACAATTGAATTTTGACACTTCTTCTCGATTCTCTGACACACGATGTATTAAAGACATTTGGCGATGTTGTGGCCGGCTTCCAAAGGGACATATTCCTGAGGTGCTAGTCCAATTCCACTATCGATGTCTTTATACCAGAAGTGAAGAGCAGTATAGTTAGATCCACAATAGAATTGGACTAGTGCCTCAGGAATCTGCCCTTCTGGAAACGTACTCTCTCTCTTTTTATTGAGAAGTCGACGCTAATCCATTGCACCACGGGGACACCAACCTAAACAAGGTTAAACGGCCACAAAACTACTTTTCCAACGTACTTTTCGGCATTTGAGTAACCAGTCCCACCCAAGCTATCTTTCTGTTTTTTGATTTCCAATGAATTGCAAAAAAATCAATTGAATAATTCCAAGCAAACCCCTTTACCAAAACACCCATTTGGAGTGCACGTGTAAATTATTTTGCCTGCTCTTCCTTGTCACTTGTATAGTGGAAGAAGAAAGGCGATTTGCTGCAATGGGTGATATATAAACAGTAGTTTTCTACTCTCTGTTGCCTGCACACACACACTTGTTTATGACAATCGTTTTTTTCGGGTTTCTGCTAGGTGGTCCTGTCTTTCTTATTCATTAGGCAGGCGAAACCCCATTAATTTCCATTTATTTTCCTGCTGTCTGCATCGATTGGTGCTGCTGATTTTTTGTCAGAGAGGCTATCTCTCTTTCTTCCTTTTCCTTGAAACCATATAAAAATTTGTTGAGCATCAATTTCTTCAGAAAAATAACTTCTTTTATTTTCTACATTTCAGGCCTTCTGTTCTATGTACTGCTGCTACTTCTTCAAAAGCTGGTGAAGCTCTTGATCAAGCACACTGCACTCAGTTGCGGCTATTTATGAAGATGCTAAAGACGGAAGTATTTGAGAATGGCATGGACGCCAGCAGCTTTTCCGCCGATAGAATGGCCGATGAGGACGACAAAATTGAGTGTGAGTTGAAATTTTTTGTTAAGCATGTTCTGGTCTTATCTTCTACAAAATCATTGCAAAATTGCCCAAATGCATAGTGTTATGGCGCTTAAAACCAGTAGTTAACATATGTTACATACGAGGGAGCAGATCGAAATGCATACCTAAATTCTCAAGTGCAGTCAACGTCATAGATTCAGAGAATAGTCGATTTAGTACGAGGGATGAGGGTAAAATTTTTACGTTTTTGCACATTCCTTTGGTCTCATATTCAAAGTCTTTATTTTTGATCGAAAAGTCAGAATTTAAAAAATTAACTTGCTTGCTAGGACACAACCAAAGTGAGCCGTAGATTCGGCTCTAAAATTAATTATTTACATAAGATAGTTGCACAGCGCCCAAGTCCTTTTTCCTGATTAGAGTATTTTTTGGAAAATATTAGGCTATTTTATTATTTGATCACTAAGCTTGTTTAGACGACTACGAATGTCACCAACAAAATGGTGCGGCAAGTGGGTCAGGAGGCAATTTGACGTGTCTGGTGTGTGGAGACGTGGCAACTGGACGGCACTATGGTTCTGTTGCTTGCAATGGCTGCAAAGGCAGGGCTTTTCACTTAGAATTATTGGCTCAACTTTAATAGTTCAGGTTTTTTCCGAAGGACAATTCGTCGAGCCTACAAATACTCTTGCAGATTTAATGGCACTTGTCAGATTGATAAACGTGGGTGGTACTTAAAAAAATAACTACTTGGCTGGTCTATTTATCTAATTTATGCCCTATATTTTTAGACAACAGAGCGGTCTGTAGAGCTTGTCGTTATTCCAGATGTATACGGTATGGAATGAAAGTGGATGGTTAGTTAGCAAAATTCTTGGGCTTTCTACCGTCTGTGCTCTGTAAATCAGAGTTGGGAGGGTGTTGAGAAAATATCTTCTAATAAACGTAGACTCTCGGCGGGGGAGCTTTAAAGAGCAAAATGACTAGCAAAACATTTTTGCTTTCAGCTGTTCAAAACGAGCGAGACTTGATTGGAAAACGAGCAAGAAGTTTCTCTTCCACAGGGCCTCCAACTTCGCCGACTACTATTCAAGCCAATTCGTATTCGCCGCCCCCAATTATTTCAGTGACAGCTCCTTCGGTCAGCGATGCTTCTCTGATGTGTAGTGAAAGTGATGGCATGGGAGATTTAGGCGCCAATGCAACGGGCAATAACATGAATGGCAGTGTCAACAATAGGAAAAGGGCTGTGAGTGGAAGAATGGGAGGAGGGATTTGTCGACTCACCAAGCAGGAACAGCAGCACATTGTTGATAGGTGAACTAGTTTTTAGGGGTTTTAATAAGCTTTAGAGTTTACTAAATCCATAAAAGGTTTCATTAGCTTAGTGGCCGGAGTGCTGCAGCCAAATTCTCAAAATTTCGCTTTCAGATTCGAGTTTTGCAAGAAATTTTTCTATTGAGGTGCTTCCAAAATGAAAATTTTTGCAGGAATGGGGTTTTTATCAAGAGATGTACAAAAAAATTTGGAAAGAACTGCCAATAACTGCACATTTTTTTTTGTTACCCGGGCCACACCTGTTTTTTCTGTGTCTGCGCTCTCGTAATCATCGCAGTTTTCAGTTCCCAGACACACCATACGTCGGATGAATATTGCTTAAGTGATCCTTGGGACTCTTCAACAGCATTATTGGAATTGCTTCTAAAGTCAGAAGAGAAGATTAAAAGCCTTCGAGAAACGGTTATCAAAGAAACTGGCAAACTAGAATACACCACAAGACGAGAGCCAGTTGGTCATTTTCTTTTGCTAACGGCCTATAATTTGCATGTTTTAGTCAAGGATAGTGTCTAATGGTCGTAAAGCCACGGTGAATGATATCTTCCACTCGCTGCACAGTCAATTGCTGCTAGTCATTGAATGGGCCAAGGGTCTAGAACCTTTTGCCAAATTGAGCACTGAAGATCAGGTATTTGATTGTGCTGGACATGGTTTTTTTTTTTGATGGATAACCGTTTTCCTGATTTTTTAGACGTCACTTCTGAAGAATTTTGCTTCCCAACATATTGTGCTGTGTGTTGCCTATCGTTCAATTAATGCCTCAGACACTCTCAAACTGATCAACGACTCGTGTATTCCTAGAGCTAATGGAGATGAAAATGAGTAAGTTTCTTTAAAAGGAGCGGCGTGGTTGATTCTTGTAAAAAATTTGTTATAATGGTCTCAGTGGTTTAGGATGCCATTTTTGGGTTCTTCTTGAGCGCTTTACAGGGTGCGCCAAAAGTTCTGACATGGACACTCGTTTTTTCATATTATTATGTTTTAATAAAGTCTTTAATAATGTCGATGTCAGAACTTTTGGTGCACCCTGTAAAAGCGTGCCTTTATTTTTGAAATACAATTTTTAGAGATTTCTACAAGAAAGATTGTGAGCGTGTGATGGATCAACTAGTAGCTCCGATGCGCTTTATGTGAGTGAAAATTTCTACCTCAAACACTTGGAATATTTGTATAAATTTATTTTTCAGGCAAATGGACGATGTGGAGTTTGTGGCGATGAAAGCATGCATTCTCTTCAATCCGGTAGCTAAGGGCTTATCCAGCGATAGTGTGATGAAAGTGTTGGAGACGCGCCGCAAGATATTTTGTGCTTTACAAGACTACGCTCAACAAAAATACGTTCATGCCCCCAACAGGATCGGTGATTTAACTTTCTTCATTCTCTCTCCTCTTCAGGTAATCTTGAGCAAAATAAAATTTCAAAAATATCGGCTAATTTAAGTCACTAGCCAAATCCGTTTCCGAAGATGTTCTTGTGACCAAGTTGAGTGGAGTGGCTCGTATTGACCAACTTATGGAGGAACTCATACTTGAAGGTCAGTTTTTGGGCGTTGCAGGGATTGGGTTTACTGAAAGAATACTGGATAAAGAGGGAGTCAGCAAAGGATTACCCTCTTTTTTAAGATTCCAATCACTATTTGTCCAGTCCTTTTAATTTGTTTTTGAGAAGATTTTTTTTTAAATTTAGTTCTTGCAGATACCGAACCCAAAGAGCGAAGCATTGGCCATCTAAACAAGTCTCTGTCTTCAAGTGTCGACTTCTCAGAGTGAGTTGTTTCTCTTGTTGCATGGCTGGTCATTAAAGTTTTGCTAAGCTCAATGATTTTCAGGGAACACAAAAATGTTCCGCTTTCTCCAGCTTCTGCTCCCGCTGGTCTGCCTTATCTCCAAGAAGTGCTTTCGCCAACCAGTGTTTATCGTGTAAGGAACGGTACCTGCTCTTCTACCTCTTCTTCGTCTACTTCACCGCCGTTGATGTCTTTGCATGCTTCTCTGCGCGCTCCACAACTTAGGAATATTAATTTGGCTGGCTCAGGAGCGTCGAGTGCAGGTGTTCCACCTAGTGCTCTCTCCCCTATTCACGATTTTGAAATGTTTTCCACTCTCTCTTCCTATGTTTTGGGCGGTCCTATTCAAGCGTAAGCTGTTTCAAATAGAAAGGGATATCGTGAGTTTTGCAATTGGCCTGTTGGTTAGGTGGTAGGGTTTGGACTAAGTTATGAAGTTGTTGGACCCGGCATAGGACGGTTCGTGGTGGTTTTTTGATTTTTTCGTACTTTTATATAATAATTTCGACACCAAACTTTTTTTTACCTGAAGTAAAATAGCTATAAACATATAACCGCATTGCTAAATTGTTTATCAATTTTCAGGCCGGTAATTTCGCCATCAAATGACGTCTTGCTATCCTCTAGTTCTGCAGTCTCCGAGCCAGCCAATTCTCCTTCCCCCTCCACAGCTGTTAACTGTGTAAGTGGGATGTTCCAACCCAGTCTAAAAACCACCTCTCCCGCCGCCACTTCCAATACAGCTTCAGACATGTTCGGCGGCCAACAATGTCAAGTTCCGGTGGGAGGGGCTGGAATGACGTCACCGCACAATTTATTGACTACGACCACTGGCTCGGAATGGTCACTTCAAACCAGAATTCTAATCAACCCAGAGCAATCGCAGCAGAACGGAATTCAAAACACATGTTCTCCAGTCATTTTTTCCATGAATGGAGGAGTTAATGAAGGGGATAGTTCTAGAACTGTGGTGAATAACATTTCTGCCCAACAATATTCGCCATATTCCTCTTCACAACAAACGGCTGGCCTCAATTTCTGATATTTTTGAAACTAATATTGCTAATTCGCAGCTATAGTGGGGTCTTTATATATGCACCGCAAGTTCGATTCCTTCTGGGGTCCGACAGCTTTTCGCCTCAGTTTATAGAATCTGTTGCCAGCTCTAATATTCATAAGTCTATTCCAAAGAATCTAAAAAAATTCTTATTTTTCAATTTCTTTTTGAAAAAGTAGAAGATTTGACTACTGTAAAATCCAAACACCCATGAGAATTTAGGACTACATAAATTAAGTGCTTTTAAAAGTTCCCAATAATTGAATTTTGGGCCATTTTTCTTGAGGTAAAATAATTGGCGGACCCAAGGAGGTATAGAACTGGAATGGTGTCGCCCCATTGAGACCCCCCTATACTGGAAGCTTTATTTTTGGCTGTAAGTAATCTTCCCGTCCAGTCAGTTATTTGTCTAATTCATTTTTCCCCGCATGTATGGCTGGACGTCTTCTTTCCCATTAGGTATCAACTGACTCGATGTTCTTAGGGAAAGTTGGAGAAAAAGGTGTTTGAAAACAAATTAGAATACATCTTCAAATAGCCAAAAAGTAAAGTTTCCAGTTTAATAAATATATACATTTTTTTGGGAATTTTACATGAGCAATTTCGGTTTCGGGTATGCTTGAGCAAAGATTGTATATATTTTTAGATTAGACTATTTTACTATTTTTTTCATTTTTCCTATTTGAGTTTCATGACTTTCTGGGAAGAGAGATTCGATTATATTTTTTGTTAGATACCTCCCATATGTATATTTTATGGCCGGTTGTAGATTTAAATATATAAAGAAATATATTTTGTTTGGTATATGCTAAGTATATTTGGTGATTATGTAAAATATTGCAAATGTTTTTGGTTTAGTGCATTCAAATATTAGGTTGTCCGGAAAATTTGCGGCCTTCTTCAAATTTTGGTTTTAGAAAAGATTTCTTGGCTGAAATTCGTCGCGTTCAATTAACAAAAAAATGTCTTCCAGCTTCTACTCTTTTCCCAACCTGTTTTAAGACGAGAAATACCTCTCAAGAAGAATTTAGCTTGTTTGCTGGCAAAGTAGATTCCCAAATGTTAGCGAAGTTTTTCTACAGTTTCGTGTTTCTTCCAGGTTAAGGAAAACGAAAAAAGTTGAAGTATAACTAGGCTAAAGCTGGGGAGTATAACGCATAAGGAAGCACTTTACACTTCAGTTTGGCGATAATTTTGGTCATAATATACTTTAAGAAGGCCGTAAACTTTGTAGACGTCTAATAGTTGGATTGTATATATTTAATTTTCGTGTAATACAGCCAATTCTCTGAATAAGAACAACCCTCAAGTTGGATCGCCGCTAGGTACACCTACTTTTTTCCTCACTTTTTGTTGCCGAATTTGATATGGGTCGTCTCTAGGGTGAAAAATCACAAGTGTGTTGAGTCTGCTCTTCTTAATTTTAAACGTTTAAAAACTTGACATACGGCATCGGAATTGTCGAAAGGCAACGAAAAGTGAGGTAAAAGCGAGGGTCAACCTTGAGAGGCTGTCCTTATTCAGAAAGGGGACTATATTTTTCTTTGTTTATGTGTTATTGATTGATGAGTATTTGCTGCTATTTGCTGGTGGAAGCTGATTCTTGGAACCAAGCCTTCTTATCCTTCAATATGATTGGTTAAATTGTGACAAAACAAGAAATTACTTCAAAGCTTTTCTATACAAATGTATCAAGTAAACTAATTTATAATAAAAATGTTCTATCAAGCGACAGTACACACAAAAGAATCGGTGGCTTTTTTGCACCATAAACAGGATAGCAATGCACAAAAAGAAATTGCCCAAAAATTTCAGCACCAGTTACATGATCACCAAGTATACGTCCAAATTTACTAAAGTGGGTGTCTACTAGGTTGATGTGGACGTCTATGTGTAGATGTCAATTGGACATCTACATTCGCCACATGGACGTCTACATCGACATAGTAGACACCCACTTGGACAATCATCCGCGCCGCTTGCAGCCAGTTTGTAATCCACCGCTTTGGTGTCATTAATTTTCTAACCATTTGTGTTTTGAGACGCCATTTAATTCTTGCATTTTCGAGCTTATTTCTGGAGCTGTGCTTTTATCTTGCTGTTTTTCAACTTGCTGATTGCATAAAACTTGCACGCTTAGCTACCGAACTGGTTATCAAAAAATGAACTAGCTTGTTCGCTGTGGCTACAATACAGACTTTCAAGTGACCACCACAATAAGGGCTTTATTGCTGGCTGCTAGAGACACACAGAAGAGTTTGACTATTAGTCTTTTGCTCACACCTAATCTTGGTTTTTCCCTCCTTTCTACTGGCTATTGCAGTGGGGAGACGAAAAGCCAGTAGCCTTTGCCATGGATATTTCCGCCCAAGAATTGATTTGTAGGAGCCAAAGAGGATGTCTCCTCCCAAAATAACTTTCTCTCCCTCATTTTTTTTGCTGGAAAGAGTGCCATTCTTTATTGGCCGGCATGTGTGCTGTCAATAATAGTCCTTTCTCTTCCACCAAAGTCCAGTTTGCCTGGCTCTTTCTGCAACTTTGTTTGTTGTTAAGGCAACATTACCGTCTCTATATTAGGTTGTCTCGACAGTTAGTGCGCTTTTCTTTTTTGTTGCAAAATTAGCTTGGTCCCTCATATGGTTTTGAAAAATTTCAACATTTTTTTGCAATTTCCTGCCACTCAAAGCCATAGGGGGACCAAGCTGATTTTTGAAATTAAAAAATGGCGTTAGCTCTGTGGATGACTTAATGGTAGAAAAATGCCTTTGTACCATTTTCGTCCTCTTTTTTACAAGCACGACTTCCACGTAAGATTAACTCCCAGCTTTAAAAACAATTCATCTTAGTTCATTTGAAAAGGGCTTAATTGTTTTTTTTTTTCTCGAACAAAAAAAATAAGAGCAGCCAAACCATGATGAATGGACATTTATGTATGCATCTCAAGAAAAACAATGCCTTTGGCACTGCTTTCCCACCCAATAATCGACCTTTTTGGTGCTATTTGCTGTGGCAGTAGACAAATGAAATGTCTGTAACAGGCAGTCTGTGCTCTCCCTCAAATAAATGAATTACTTGCAGTGGTGCTGGGTAATTTGAAGACTGGCAGTCATTTGCAGGAGGTCTTGAAAATAGAAGATAATTTTGTGGCTGAAAGGCGTCACTTTTGCTTCTTTTCTTGTTCTTCTAGCTGCTCTATTATTCATTGCTTTGTTGCTTTTTGTCCACAACTCAAAAGATGCGCCTAATGATGTTGGTTGGTTGTTGCCTCAGGAATTAGTAGTCCAAAACTAAACTTAAGATTAGTCACTTGGTGTCTAAATGGTAGAGCGATGGATGCGGTGAATGGCCGGTTACCAAATTTTTTATTTGGAGGCTTTCCAATAGGCAAAAAACCCTCGGGAATCCGAATCTCAAAGCAAAATTTAAAAAAGTGGCATGGTTGTTGAGATGTAACTAAAAGTCGAAGTACCTACATTTTAAAACAGTAGTCACCTTGCTTTCAGTCATTTTTCAACAGCTAAGACATCTTTTGAAATTTATATTCGGGTTCTTGAAATTTTTTTGACTACTAGAGTGTCTCAAATAAGTGTTGTCAAAAAGTGGTAATTTCATGAATAAATAAATTATTTTG
This sequence comes from Subanguina moxae, assembly GCA_000981365.1. Taxonomy (NCBI): domain Eukaryota; kingdom Metazoa; phylum Nematoda; class Chromadorea; order Rhabditida; family Anguinidae; genus Subanguina; species Subanguina moxae. Next base: position 6,436 of record BBSZ01007537.1, on the reverse strand, counting down.
AAAAAACTTTTATTTAACTGTCGAGTTCGACTCCCACTCAGAGAATTCATCTTTTTTCAAGTTTTTCAGTGATCTATGCGTCTGATCACCAGTCTCTAGTGTTGATAACCACTTTGAAAGGGTTATTCGGAGTGCTCCACTTTTTTGATGTTGCGTGTTGTGAACCATTTCGCAATAAAACACTGCTTTTTTGGCTGAACGGCCAATTTCACTTAGCTGTGGGAAAAAGACTCTGCCTTTTTTAAAGAAGATAAAAAACAACGGTCTCCTACTCGGCTTAATTTCATTTTCCTGGTTGAAGAGCCTCCTTTTTCGTTTAATTATTTTTGTGGTTGACTGGATCGGAATTGGAACACCACCCGTGGATTGCTTTTAATTGGGTTTTGGTTGGTCCAAATGATTGCTATGTTGTCTGTCTGTCACCCAATTTGCAATTTTCGCAATTTTTTTCGCAATCACCCATTTTGCCTTCTAAAAGTTTCATATAGTCTTAGCGGGAGAATACGGAGCATTTAGCAGAGTTTCTTGCTTGAATTCAGCGATCTTGTCCCTGGTCAGCAAACAATGGCAAATATGAACGGCGACATTCATTTTCTTAATATGCACATGAAAAAATATATTTTAGCTTTGATGTTTCCCACCTTTGGAACATTTGTCCCAAAGGTGGGAAATGACCCCATGTTTATAAAAATACAGGCATCCCCATAAAAGTTGTTAAATTTATAAGGTCGCAAGTTCATGCTTGAAACACGTTTTTTGTTAGAATTTTTTAAAAATACCGTATTCTTTCTCATTCTAGCTTATGGGCTATGATTAGAGAGCAGGCCATACTTGGACAGAGTATGGTTTATGAAAAAGTTTCTGATTGTTAGTCATATGGCTAGTTAATCTGATTGCACTGCCTATCCCCTTTGTTGGAGAGAGAGGCTAATATGGCGGGAGTGGTTATTTTTGGTCTTGAAGACTGCTTTTTATATACTACCACAAACATTTATTTGAACTCTGACTATATACTTTTGGGAGAAAGCCAAACAATTTTTTTTTTCATTTTTATAGTGAAAAAAGGTGTGGCTGCAAAGTTGGACATCTTACATGCAGATATTTGATTGATTTGCATTGCAGCTGTCTCAGGGGTATTGCCCTCTTGTGGCTGCCTTTCCCACATTGTTTTTGTTGCTGTGTTTTCTCTTGATAGATGTATTTATTTTGCACAGAGAAACGTTTTTTGTACAGGGTGGTCCTAATTCTTCTCGCCTTCTTAAATTGGCCATAATGACTCCCCCGAAATGGATCCACGCTTAATTGACTTCTTAAATTGGCACAAAAGCCCCACGTTGTTTCCTCAAATGTGGTTTATATTATTTGCTTCATTCCCTTGGACTTAATTCCACAAGAAGAAATCACAAGGTGTCAAAACACATGAGTACGGTGGCCACAGGTAAGGAGCAGACAAATGTCTTGGTCCTCTTCCCATCCATCACCCTGTAATCCTTCAAAACCCCTTAAATAACCATTCAAAATCACTAATCTAGCAGACAGATTATCATTCAACCAATTTCTCAAGATACCACGTATGGACCACTGAAAAATCTGAATGCAAACAAAAAATGACAAACGAAGCGTTAAACAAATGATTAAAATGCCCTCTTTCAATTTAAAAACGACTAGATATTAGAAAAAGAAAAGCTTATGTCAGATTTAAAAAGGGGGAAATTTTCGGACCACCCTGTATAAGCAAGCAAGTTGAAACTGATCTTTGTGCACCCTTTCTTGCTGTGGATATGTTCTTTCTTCTCCTACTGTTACTGCTGTTTGCAATGATTTATGTAGAAAAAAGCACAAAAAATGTCTGAGTCTTTTGATTCTAGGCAATTGGACATGAAGGATGTTGTCTGTGTTGGATGCAAACAACCTTTTACTTTTTGCGTGTGGGCAAACATAAGAGCATTGAGCCGCCAGGCGAATTTGCTCATGGGTAGCCCCCTCCCCATATTTTCAACTTTGTAAAAAAGCTTTTTTAACACCCCATATAAACCCATTGCACAATTTTGGGAATTGAAGCTTTTTCTTAAACAAAACATTTTTTTGGTTTATCCATGTATTGTTGGTGAGTAAATAGAGTTCTCTCCATTGACGGTCACGATCAATGTGCTGCTCTAGCACCTCCATTACGTGACACTTGTTATCCGTCTACTTGTTTACTTGCAGGGCAGGTCATTGTCATCAGCTGCTAATATCCATTTACTCCACTAGTTTACTGTAATCATTTGCCGTGGCGCACTCCTCTATCTCCAACCCCTTTTTCCAGTCGCCCCAACTGCCAGCCCTATGTACCTATGTTCCTCCCAGGGGTTTGGAAGATGATGAGGATGATCTCGACCAACAACAGCCATCCACCTCCCGCAGCACTTGTGCCGCCTACAATGAGACTTTCAGAGATGGGAGCAGCAACTTGGATGAGTAAGTTGTGTTTTTGATTTACTTATGAAAAAAAAATGTGGATACAGTTTTGAAGGGATTATGTTTTTACCAATAATTTCTTGCCAACTTTCTTTGATACGAAGATTTCTTTTTTGTCCCCTTCAAATGAAATTTTTTTTTAAAGAAAATATTTGCCAAAAATATTTCTCCTCAAATTGCAGGCGAATGACCCGTTCAGCAGACACTCACCTACCTACAGCCAACTTTTACAAACACATCTCTCCAGCTACCAGAGGAACTAAGTTATTAGAAGCTCCGAAATTTCATTATGACATGAGCTTTGACTTGAGGGCACTGCAAAGTGCCCTCAAGTCAGCCTCTTTTCTACAGGACTCCGGCTATAAATCCAGCATGGGTGACAGCTTTCATACTAGCCAAATGGCTGGCAAGTGTAAGGTTAAAAAGCAACAACCCCCCACTCTGATGCACACTAGCTTGCCGTTGTACGGAACTGGCTGGATGGTAGCAGACAATCTGAGTGACTCCGGCTCTCATGACGAATCAGAAGCTGAAAACACTTGGGGTGAGCAAAATTTTCTCGTGAAACCCTGAGCTTATAAAAAAACATTTAAAAACTAATGCTACGCACAAAAAACAAGCATTACGCACAAAAAACAAGCATTGACCAAAAAATGAAACCGACAGTGGGATAGCAAAAGAGCAAACACTTTAATTACCAGACATCGAAGATAGGCAACATTCCAAACATATTATAAGTGGACAACTTGATATCAACATTGCAAAATGAAGAACAAAGAAAAAATAATGAATAAGTCTTGGAAAATCAATCAAAAGAAGTCGAGTCCACAGAGAGTTTGTTAAACACCAGCACCGAGCCATTCTGTCTGTTCAAGGACACAAGATGCCCTTCAGACGTCACTTTCAAGCCCATACATCGCGACACCTGCATAGTATACACTGCATACACCGTGATAGAAGGACCCAGAAAAATCCACAACCCACCTTTTGGTCCAAGCACTTGTAATCCTGCTGGAATTCTCCCTTGCTAAAACATTAACCATCGACGACAGAAATATACAAAATAATAATTACCTGTTAAATATCACCACATGAAAATGGTTGCCGTGAGAATTTGCAACCATCACATCACCAGCCAGAGATATATCAATGCCGATCGGATATGGAGTAAATGAAACACCTCCAAATTTCTGAATAAAGGTGCCTGAAAATGATATCATTAAGCACATAATTTGATCAAAGTCAAAAATACCCTTCTCGTTGTATACAACAACCAGATGCGCCTTGTAATCGGTGATGTAGTAGAAACCTTCAAATACAACAATATCTGACGCCTCTTGGACCATAGTGCTGAAGGCTTGGACAATTCGAAGACAGGGCGTCTGAGTCATCTCCACAGAAAGCACAGAATTTTTATTGTCGAAGAGCACCAGTTGACAATTGTCCTTGTTGATAGTCATCGCGTTGATCTGCTCCACAGCCATAGGTGTCCAAACTAAATGTCCTTGCAAAAAGGTGCTGACAAAGCAAAGGCGAAAAGCCTACTGAATCGGCAAATAAAGTCTCCTTTATTGTCAAACTCCTGTAGACGATTGAAATGATTATTTGGACCACGATCCAAGACAATGTAACGGCATGACCCTTCTCGAGGCACAGTAACCACCTAAAAACATTCTTTTTCATTTGCAAATCCAATTACAAACCTTTCGAGGAAAGTAAACATTCCCATCTGCGATACCAGATGTGCCCACAGTCTTCAAGTACTTTCCAGTAGCATCTACCACCAGACATCGATGATTGTTTGTATCGGCAATAACGATCTCGGAATCAATTCCTATTGCAATACCTTGGGGTGTGCTGAAATTTGGACCCACGTCAGAAGAGCAGAAAGCGGTACGCAGCTTCATTTCCAGCGTAGAGGAGATGTGCGGCTCCACCACGCTAGCATTTGAAGGCGAATGATGTAGATTTGAGGTGGAAAATTGAGAAGAAAGTGGTGAAACACGCTGCTGCTCCACATTGTTTAAACCATTGAAAATCTGTGACTTCATTTGAGGAGAAATATGATCCGGAAACTTGTACGCGCTCACATACGGGTACACGTCATTTGTAAACATAATGCAAGGAATCATTAGTCGCGCAATATCGACTTGCAAGGCACTTTTCTGATTCAGCAAATCCGACACCTCCTCTTGCAAATGCGCCTAAAGTTTGAGGAGATGTGAAAAAACAAGACAATAGAAAATGACCTTCTCCAGCGTTAATTGATCACGCTCTTGCCGAAGTTTTTCGGTATAGCGGCGCTGCTTGTCAAATTCAATTTCTAGAAAGCATGTTTATGGCAAAAAAAAAGATGAATCACAGTATCCCACCCTTAGCTGTCAAATTCGCTCTCAAGCTTGCATTCTGTTGCATGTAATCACTCAGCAACGCCTTGTTCTCTTGCAACTGGTCGCTCGTAGAAAGAACCTTTTTTTCTAAATGGATTATTATCCTCGTCATATAGAAGATAAAAAAACATAGCTAACCTTTCAGACCGTTCTTCTTCTCGTAGCTCGTGGTTCCACCATCATCGTTATTTTCAAACATCGATTTGTAGTCCCAGGCAGTATAAGTCATCGTAAGAAGACACATGAAAATAAATTTATGTTCTTCATTCCAAGAGGCCGCAATCAATAATGTACGGACAAAAAACAATAATCAACCACTTAACGGGTGGTCCAAAAAACTTCATCTGCTAAAAAATTGAGTCTGCAACGTAGATGCGGTGCCAACCTCATGCCATCAATTTTGCGCTTGTGAGACTATGACGCAGGTGCAATTTTGCAATCCATTTTTAAAGTCCGCAAAATTGTTTTGAATTTTTTTACGATTTCTTTGGCAGTGCGACTTTCGTTAGTGAGAATACATCTAAACATTTTTATTGTTTTGTTTGGGCACCATTAAAAAACGTTATATTTTGTACTTGCTTCTATCAATGATTGTTTCTTTTGTTTTCCGGTTGTCTTTTTCTGGTATCGTGATGTTCTTTTTCTTATTCTACCTATTTCAAAGTGCGGCCATACTCATAACACAACTTTGAATCAAGCTTTGTATCTTTTTGGCCCTGGTCTGGCTAAGTTTGCTGCTCAACTATAAATTAGAGAGACACAGGGAACCAAAGTAAAGAAATTAATTTCCATGTAAAAGGATTGTTTTGCTATCTACTCTAATGCGAACTGCCCTTTTATACACTTTCCGCACACAGGGCTAAACAAAGTAAAAAAAGCTGAACCAACAAACTCTTCAACTGTATGCATATGCTCTTCTGGTCAGTAGCCAAAGATGAGTAGGCTATTCGAAGACTAGCCAATTTCACACTCCAAAGTGATCATTTCCAAGTTCCCAGCAGCAGCCAAGTGAAGAGCGCCAGCTTCTTGCTGGATTGGATTTCGTGGGTAAAAGAGGGGGAGTCACGACAACCTCTCCACCACTACAGTCAAACCTCGATATAACGAACCCCTGGGGACCAGCCAAAATGTTCGTTATATCGAGGGTTTCGTTATATCGAGGGTTCGTTATATCGAGGGTATTTAAACCAAAACTAGTTGAAGGGTTCGTTATATCGAGGTTTTTTAATATTTTGCCAAAATATTTAACCAAAAACATTTTTATGAGTGCATCATTAACAACGCAATCCTTGCTCTTCTTGCCCCAATGCATTTTTCAGCTTCAGATACATAGATTCATGTAAAAATAAGAGCAAAAATAAAAAAATAATAACCTTTCGTTGTCATCGTTTTGTTAGGTAGTAGCTGCCAAAATATACCTATCTCATCTGCGTTAAAAATGTCATCTGGTGGAAAGTGTGCTAGCGCCTCTTACAAGACCATATTTTGCCATTCGCTAAGTGATCCAACATTCATTCCGGCTTCTTACTTGTTTGAACAAACGACAAGAGCGTCTTCCATCTGATCGTGTTTGCCTGCCTTAAGAC
>BBSZ01007536.1:0-14064 GCA_000981365.1 Subanguina moxae | reverse complement strand
AATTCCAGCGAACCGGCAAAACACCTTCCATTGGCAACAGGGGCTAAACCTGCACATCCGTTTGCTGTTGACTAGGACTTAGTTAATAAAGTTGTATGTGTGCAATAATGCTTACCATATTTTCTCTAACAAGGCCCCAGCCCCTTTGATTTAAAATCGTGTTCTTGGCATTCTGTTTTTGACTCAACTTTCTCAGATGACACTCAGGCGATTTACCAACCAAATTGAAAATGAGAAAATAAGTTAAAATTTGGTTGGTAAATCGCCTGAGAGTCATCTGGAAAAATTGAGTCAAAAACAGAATGCCAAGAACACGATTTAAAATCAAGGGAAGGGGTGGGGCCTTTATTAGAGGAAATACGGTATTTGTAATAAAGTAAAGTAATACGTTTTACAAAAAACTTGGCATGTTTTACAATTTGGTTTTTTGACTTGTTAATGTGTCCTCCACAAAGTATGTGGTCCTAAAAGACCCTTTTTTATCTCTCGAGCCCAGAAGTCTTCATTATATTTTAGGCCGCAAAGCAACCCAATACCCCTTAATAGTATCTTGCAGCAGGTATCTGAATATTCCACATCAGTAGCAACAATACACTAACCAGCCAAAGTTGATGTACACTTTTTCGATATGAATGTGTTCATCAATGAAGCGAAGTTCAGAATCCTCTTTGATTTCTAGATCCATCCGAAATGAGAAGATGCGGCGCAAACACAAGCCGACTGGAGGCCGAAGAAGTGTGAAAAAATCTAGTGAAATTCTTCAATGACGAAGGTTGTGTTGATTGGCAAAGAAAGGTGATTTGAATGTTGGCTGTTATTGTCGAATATAGTTTTGTGCATTGCGAGTAAAGTGTGTCTGTTGCGTCTAGGTGTTTCGTTTGTGTGTCGCATCTAACTTCTCATCGTCCCGTTACGAAGTCGAAAAAATAAAGCAATCATTTTATCCATAAATTTCATCGCAAAACAAAGTCAACAACGTAAAAGGTCAACCAATTCAATCAGAATTTTTTGATAAATGAGCTTTCAACTTATCGCGAGCCTTTTCAGCACTTTCCTTCTGAGATTCAATTTGAGCCAGAGAATCTGTTAAGACAGATTCCACACGAGTTCTAAAAATAACTCTTATATAAACCATTTTTATAAGGCCGTTAGGGGGCCGCTAAATCGCGGTTTGACTGTAGTGCCAAGCTTCACTGGTCGGCTGTACACCATAACTTAATAATTTAAAAACCAGATCGCGAATATTTCAAACCATTTTAAATATAGGGGCTTCTATTAAAGGGAGCGATCTATAATCTTCTGTAAAATTTTAGGATAGCAAATGGTTTTTGTAGAAGACATTTGTGGAAGGCTTGAGCCATTAAGAGCACTGTACTTCTTCTCTTTCGGAAGTTTACATTATTGTTTCTTAAACGGTTATCCTAATGAAAAAATTAGTGGAAAACTTTACAGTTCTCTTTCGCTCTTACCCTCGTGCCATCGGACACGCAGTGTTCTCAAATAGATAACATTATCTGCTCAATGAGGAAAATGAGATGTTTTATAACCTACATCTCAGTGGTAATGTACTCAATGCGTTTGCACACATTCTCTTTAGCCTCTTTGAGATCCTGTTTTATGAGCGCAGGTCCGATGAGTTTGTAAACACCAGCTGTCGGTTCCAATCGCTCCAGCTCCTGTAAAATATGATATTTATGAAAGAATACGTGAAAAAAACACCTCTTTGACCATATTGTTCTCAGTCAACTGGCTCTCTAACTGCCTTCTGTTCATAAGGCATCGTGAACGATCTATGAGAACATTAGCAATTAATAAAAACTTACCAAAATTCGAGGCAACACATACCCTTTTCTAATTGACTAATTTTACTCAGTTCTTCGTCAAATTTAGCTTTCAATTCTTGCAAAACTGCCATGTTCCTCAATTATATGTCCACTGAAGTAAAACAATATGCAAAGTTTATTTGATATGACGTCTTAAAAAGCATATAACTAAATATCTTATCATACTGAAAAACTGATTAAAATAGCATATTCATCATTCTTGGGTGATATTTTATTCTGTTCTTCATAAAACCCCGGTGCGTGAAAAAGTTTGCTTGTGCCTAAATTTCCCTGCGCATCTCTGCACCGAATTTTGTCCGTCTCGATTTGTGAAGCATTTCTTGATCTTTTGCAGTGTCGCTCAAGCGGTAGATTGGAATACAGAAATCTTTTTTAAAATATCAGGATCTCATATACCCAGGGGACCACCAACTTTTTAAAAATTTTCAACATTTCTTGTTTATAGAAAGCATTAAGGCTATAAAACAAAAACTACAAAAAAATTACATAAGATGAGGTAGCATTCGTTAAGAAAAGTTTTAAGAGCTAGCGCAACAAAAAGGAACAAGCACCTCAGTTAAAGACAACAAAAAATATTAAAAAGTTTTAAAAATCGGTAGCCTCTCCCCTGCAAACCAACTAAAGGATACGCAAGCAATTTTGAGGTAAGTAAACCAGGTTAAAGGCACATTAACCACGTAGGATCAGATAAACCACGTGGAAAACATAATTCAAAAACGGCTCTACACAAACACAATATTAAAGAGAAGAGGAGAAAATATTGCTCGCAACAATCTAAAATGTAAGCTTATTTGGTCAATTCCGACTGCGAGCAAAAACATAAAAATAATTCCTTCGTAGGCAAATTCTGTTCATGTCTGATAAAACCCACAAACATGTTAAGCGCAGAGGTAGCAAAAGTAGTCAACCAGTAAGTCAACAAAAACGGGTCTATACAATTCAAGCAATATATTCTTGGTTTAACTAGAACGAGAGACTCTCTTCCTGATCACTTTTCTATGCGGTCCTTTCTTTTTGAACAGAGGGGAACTGGATTCAATCACCAAACCAAGCTTCTTTTGCTCCTCCACAGATGGGAAATTAACGTCCCAGTACCTAAAAAATATATTAAAAGCTTGTAGACTAGGCCCAAAATAAGGTCTGAATACCTAGGCGGTGTACGAGGGATCAACCGAACTCCCGGCTCGAAGGTACGATGACGACTGACCTGATTGATCCGACGTTGACGTTCACCTGGACTGAGATTAAGAGCATCATAATACGGAGCACAGCATTCACAATCATGTCCATGCATTAGTTGAACACGCGCTTCAGTGTTTCTCACAGAGCCCCCCCGTTGTTTCAGCGCGGAAATTTCTAAAAAGACAAAATGAAAACATTATTTACAGAAATTCAAGCACAAAAAATCCAACCTTTAGACCTATCGAAGACTTCCAGAGCAGCGCGCTCACATTCAGTTTGGAAAGATGGCGAACACAACTTTCTCAGAGCAGATCTCCATTCCTTTGGCAGTGATTTTTGTTTCTGTTGAGAAGTTGAAGCTGAGGAAACAAGTGCGCTTTCGCCGTTTGAAGCACACGACAAGGTTAACTTCTGATCCGACAATTTTTCTGGCAGACATTTCGCAAGTTTATCATTGTTCAAAACTATATTTTCCTTGTTTTCACTAGCATCAGGTCCTAGAAGTAATTTAAAGCGATTAATATGTTAAGAGACAACCCCACCTGTAAAATTACTGAAAGCTGTCAAATCAAAGGGCTTGTATTTATTTGGCGAACGCACTTGCTCTCCGTCACCATTCCGTTCTTTCAAAAATGAATCTTGTTTCATCGATGAAGCGAGAATTGAGGGCTGAGATCGCTTCTCTTTCTTTACAGCTTTCGAAATCCCTGGTCTAGACCTCAGTTTAACCACTTGTACAGCCGGTTTCTTCTTCGAGCATAGCCATTCACCAGAAGAATTGGAGTTGTTGAAAGACTCATTCTCACGTTTGAGGAATTTGTCCATGAAATTACTCTAAAATTTAATCGTCAGACAAATCAGTTTAACACTTGGTGTAAAAAGTTGTCCACAAAGCCTTCGACAAATGAAAAGCAGAATTTAAATGCAAACGTTTCACCAAACACTTTTATCATTTGATGAAATTTTGAAATGCAATTTGAGTAAATTTTGCTTGGCTCCCTCAAAATAGCACTCTTTTTCTACTCAGGCTGTTTTGATTGAATAAAAATGGCTAGTCGAAGAAGAGGGATCGGTGTTGGAGCTGTACACAAGAAGCAAGATATTCAGGTTGAGAACTATTTTCAACAAAAATAATCTCTAACTATTGAAAAAAATTTTAAGGCCAAATTCCAAGCCAAAGGAGATCAATTAGCTGGTGACCAATTGCAGCAATTTTCTCAACAATTAGAAACATTCACTGCTAAATTGGAGGTTACATTTTTCAAAAACATATAGGGTGATATAAAAAACTCGAGCATTCTTTTGATAAATCTTCTACAAATTTTCTGAATTGATTACTAGTTGTCGTTGTCATCTGTCCTTCTCTTTTTGCGGAAACTGACGGCTGTACAAAGACTAGCAAATGTAAAACTCGAAAATTATATCACTGCCACTTTCAACATCTGACAAAAAGTAATTGGTAAGATGCCAGTTGGAATTTTACTGAATTGGAAAAAAGCTGTTGAAATTTTGGCGAACTGGTAAAAAAGCCATTCAAAAATTGCCGAACTGGTAAGATCTACTCTTTGATTGATTACAATTCGTAATTTTTCTTACTGGTTGCTATAAAATGTTGAGTTAACATGTTTTAGATGCAATTTCTTAGCAAATTATAATAAACCTGGTTGGGATCGACAAAAGTTGTGCAATTCCTCGAGGAAGGATGAATATGACAGAGTGCAACAAATCGCAGTCCCTCTTGGTAGTTGATGTGTACGAATAAAGACTCCCTCCTCCCTCAAAACATAGTGGATGTGTAGACAAAGCAATTACCCTAAGGCCTTAGAGACACAGAAAAAAACTAAAAGATCTAAACATTCGGACAGTGCATTTCTCGGGTCCAGGGGATTTTGAACTCCCTCTTTACGAGTTCGGCATTTTTCAAATTGTTTTTTTACCAGTTCGTCAAATTTTGAATTGTTTTAAAACGACTTAAAATTTGGTGATATGTGTCTATATCGAGTTTCGAATTTACTAATCTTTCTACGGCTGAAACTGACTTCTTTTGCCTAGTTAGTTTGTCTAGTTATCTCTCTCTTTTTCAGCACAAAAAAAATTTACAACCGGTTTTTGTGAATTTAAGAAATCCAATTGAGAACCAATCAAACCGAATTTACTGTTATAAATTATGTTGTTGGTAATTTGTTAATCTTTCAACTCCCATATAGCTTTTGTACTGTCATTGGTTTTCGTGGAGAAATCGGTGGGGTATTGGGCTACTTGCACAAACTTTTCAAAGAGAAAAATGCTCGTTTTTTTTCACCATCCTGTATATTCTGACAATACAAAAGTAAGATTTTCAGGAGTTTGCTGTGAAGCACAAGTATGTTATACTTTAATGACAAAAATCAGATTTAGGTAAAAAAAAACGTGTTGGCTGGGATAGGTTCAAATAAAACCTTAAAGCTTTCGGTTAAAATTCTGGCTCTCTACTCTATCTTTGCTATCGTGCTCTGGTACTGACCTTAGGTAACCTTCTCTTTCGTTCTGGTCTCTTCGTTAATAGTAACTTGAACAGTGAGACGCCGACTTTTTGCAAAAAAAATTGTTTTAACTGTACTAGTCTATTATTCGATGATCTTGTTAGCTGCTAACCAGATCCATCTTCCAACCTTTTACACACAGCCAAGGCTAAGATTTGGCCCAATGTACGTTAATCGCAAACCAGCGCGTGCTCTGTTTATTTTAGTTGAGTCATTTCTAAAGAATGCCTGCATAGAGAAGCTCCTTATGCTTTTTTTTAATAACAAAAACTGATAAAATATTACAATTTTTGACATGGAAATGATTAACAAAACCACCTAAAACAACAAAATGCGTAAAAAAACTAGATTATTTATATGCTTAAATTTATATTTTTTACATTCAGAGATGAAATCCGTAAGAATTCTCAGTTTCGACGTCATTTTCAAGTTCGCTGATTTTTACTCTATAGACTAGTCAAGTCTTGATACAGTGTACATCAGGGCTGCAGCCGACTTTTTTTGGGGAAAAAAGACTAGAAGTCGGCTGCAACCCTGATGTACTAAATGTGTACTCTACTCTAAAATATTGTCTTAAGGAAATGTGCACGACAGTTGGTGTAGACCCACTTGCTTGTAAGTAATTACCGTTTAAGGCAAATAATTGTGAATGTTGTTCTTTAGTTGTTTCTTCAGAAATTGCGTTATTAATAGCTACTTTTATATTTTTCTTAAAAAATGGGACCCTAAGCGATCGAATGACATCAAACTTGCATATATGTGGTGTTATTATCGTACATTTCTCAGCTTTCAAAATCTTACCCGACTTTTTATGTTTCTTAAAAAAAACAGCTATTTGTTTTAGGCAATGGACTACTCAGTTGATCGAAAATTGAACAGTAATTTGGTTCGGCAGATATGGAAAGAAAAAACAGGTGCACTGAATATTGTAAAAAGTGTGGAAGGAATACGCGGCCTCTCGGAATATCACTCGTGGTCTCCTTACTCGCTTAATCTGGCATCACGTGATTTTTTTCCCTGAGACACATAAAACCAAAATTTTACCGGGCATAGCCAGATTATAGCAATGTATTACGCGCAAGAATTTAGAAGAGCTTTGACGAGCCAACACAAGAAATAATTAATTAATCAATTAGTTCAATTGCCGTCTATCAGAGCCGATTCCAAAGTTGCATCGAAATCGAGGGGAAAAGCGCTGAACAATTGTACGCAAATGTTGGATAATTAGAATTCTCAGTAGATTCTGTTGGTTTTGTTGAGTGATTTTTTTATTATGCTTTAATGAAACTTTATTGCGCAAGTGTGGTATTATTCGATTTCCTATAATTCCAGCTTCTAAAATATAAAATTTGTGTAATAATGGCGTGATTTTCATAAGAAACAAATGGGAAACAACTTTCATGATTATTTGCCCCTCATGTTATCTTCCTAGTTTATATTTAGTTGTTTGTGACTAGTGAAAATCAATTTTTAGCCAGCAAAGGGTTTTGGGCCGAGAAGTTGGGTGTTGGAGACTTCTATTATGAACTTGCGGGTTAGTATTTTCAAACGAGAGAGATGAACCATTAATGGAAAAATTTTAGTAAAAATTATTGAAGTTTGTCTATCTACGAGCTACATTAATGGAGGACTTATCACAGTTGATGATTTGAGAAATCGTCTTATGCGTTCCAGATCTAAGACTCGGAAAGAGCCCATTTCACAGTTAAATTACTCCACGACGCGTATGAAACTAATCTAAAATAATTAAATTTTAGTGACGATGTGATTCGTGCTGTCAAAAAACTTAAGGTTCTAGGACATGGATTTGAACTTATCGCATTAGGCGGTGGCCGATTTTTGGTGCAAAGTGTTCCAGGGGAACTATCAATGGATGATGCTAGAGTTTTGCAATTAGCGGAAGTGAAATTTAGAGCATTTACGAACTTTCATAAGACAAATTTACATTTTAGGAATCCGGAGGTTATGTAAGCCAAGAACTTGTTGCTGACCATTTGCGCTGGGATGAACAGGTGCGCAGATTTCCCATACACAGTCAACTTTCTCTATACTATATAACCTCGGGACTGGATCAAGTGTGTATTGGGGGGGAGATAAAATTAATAGGGCCGACCAGGTGTATACTACGACGCGGGTGTATAACATGGCCGGGCATTTTATGGAGAAGCAGACTAAAACTTTTAAAATAACTTTTAAAACCTTTAAAACTGATTTACAGCGAATCAGCAGAGTTCTAGAACGGTTGTTGAAAGATGGTCGAGCCTGGATTGACAATCAACCAACTGACAGTACTCTACATTACTATTTCCCCGCTTTGTTTTTAGAACAGTTTACCCATATAAATGGGTCAGGAAGCGCATCGGGAAGCAATTCGTCAAATTATTAGACTGAGGCGAAGAAGCAATTTTAAGAAACTCAATACTGCTTGTAAACTGACTTGTTTATAAAAAACTAGATATCGGAAAGACGTTTATATAACGAATAAAGTGATCACTCGATATATATTAATCCATTTCACTCCACTGGGATGTTGAGATTCTTCATCAAAATCTTCCACCAATGTTTCTAAAATGGAAAAAAATATTAATTTTAGCCAAAAAAAACCGTCATAGAATACCGTTGGTCGATCCTCATCAAGTAGCGTTTTGAACGTATCATCCTTAAGCTGATCGGGAAGGCATTGAACTAACGCTTGTAATGCTCGATTATTCTCAGAAAGGCGGTGATAGCATCTGACCACGTGCTTTAGAAGTCTCTGTGACGGATCCTTTGCCAACTGGATCACCATTTTGCCCTAAAAGATGATATGTGAACAATAATTATGCTAAAAATACAAAATGATTCCATACCAGAACCATAGCTACGTGCGAAAAACGCTCATAAGTCTAAAACGCTTTGATAAGATAAATGAATAGCCCAAACGTACATCAACTCACCTGGCAAACATAAGAAAGCCCAATATCATCAAGAAGAACTTTTTGGAGAATAAATGTCGCAACAGTTCTTGATAGCTCGGTGCCCTGTTCCATTATTCGAAGACAAAGTGGAATAATTTCAGTGCTCAGTAGAAATTTGACCACCTAAACACCAGAATTATGGTTGATTTATCAAAAGATATGCTCACCTCTTTTTCATCCGTCTTAACTAAAGCCCCCAAAACACCCAGTGATGTTAAACGAAGATACTCAAAAGGACGACTATCTGAAAAGTGTTTTAGCATTAGGCGCGCTACAAATACCAGATTAAAAAGCTTGCCAATTGTCGTATGGAGGAACGGGTACAAATACAGAGGAATTTTTGCTGAAAATTTAATTTGATATCTACAATGCTTACAAAATCAACAAATACATTCCTACCATCAAGGAATTGTTTACGGGTGTCTTTATGAGAAGCAATACACTGCAAAAGAGCAAGAGCATTACACACACGATTGCTCTGAGAGGCGGTCAACGTTGGCGGTAAGATGAACGGATAGATAGTGATAATTTCTTGAAGTAGGATGCTTACAGTTCCATAGCTATACCACAACCAAACAGCAAGATCGTCTACAGCTTCCCTGCGCTTGCTAAAATTAATCACGCATAAAGACACCAGTTCTTACCAGTATTACGAAATAATTTAAACCTAAGCTGGAGAAGAGCATTTTCTCTCTTCGATTGATCAGCCAAATCATTTATCCTAAAAAAGAGGAAAATTAATCAAAATTCGTGGGTTAGTTTTCTTATTACCATTGACAAATATTTTCTGTTCTGGTCATCAATTGCATATCCTCGCCCTGTACCTGGACTCCTGTAGAAGGAGAAACCTTAGTTGTTGGCACAGCAGATGAAGACGCAGTTGGTTGCTCCATTCGTCTGCACAATAGCTTGTAACGTTCACAAAATAGTCTGGAAATAAAATATATAGCCAAAATGGCATCAATCAGTGATTGACAATCACACCTCTCTTCAGAAAAGTCTCTTCCATACGCCAACCCAACCAATAAAAATGCACAATTTCAAAACACAATTTTACGGCTAACAAAACTTCCCAAGCCAGACCCTTAAAACATAAGAAAAAATATGGACAGTAATTTTTCAAAGTGAACCTTTTTCACGTTTTGAAAAGCCGTGAGCACTCCTAAATAATCATAACTGCTGTATAATTTCATGGGAAAATAGTTTTTGTGGGAAATACCTCACTGTATGTTTTTTTAGATATCAGAAAAATTTCCTCTTGTACACCCTTAGTTACTGTCCCTACTTTAGTGTTTATGCAAGTGTGTATGCAACTTCATCCGTCAAATTTTAGATGTCCAACGCAAATTTTACTCCGCTTGGTCCGAATAGGAGGTGGCCAAGAGACGGCAGTGATCCTTTCGCTCCTGACACTTCGCGTGGTCCTGCTCGACCCTTGGATGGTGGATTTGTCGGTACGTTTTTGTTAATTTAGCCGCGGCACTTATTTTAACATGTTATTTGTTTAGATGCAAGTGGTGAAGGTATGTTGTTAGTTTGAAACTCATGTAGATAAATATTACTTAAAAGAGTGCAACCCTCTATGTCATACTAAGTCGTGAATTTGGCATGTTGATTGCAAACCAATCTACTGATTATCAACTGACATGCCAGTTGACACCGTACATGCAAAAAACAAAAATTCATCTAAATTGGAACCAATATACAATTTTCACCAAAATTTGTGGTCTCGCGTTTTTCTATAGCTTTAACTTTTTATGCTAGGGAACGAAACTCAAAATAGTAACTTGCCATAAAATCGGAAAATAAACTGAGGTCATTATTATCAAATTGGTCACTTTTCCTTCATAAACGCCCAAAACGCATACGTTTTGGGTATCCTAGAGAAAACTAAGATTTTTTGATTAACGTGGTCTATTACATTTAGTTTATTTTGACATACTGAAACGGATAAAGTTATTTCCGGAGTCATCTTATAATTTTAGTTCTGGTCAAACCTCCGGTGACAGGGGCTTGTCGAAAATGTGGCTTTACGGGACATCTGCCTTATCAATGTCGCAACTTTATCCAGCTGTCTAGCAAAAGCACGAATCATGCCAGTCAAATTGATGTTTCTTCGACTAGCTCCGAGGGCGAATATGAAACACCACTGAAAAGTGCAAAGCAGGGTTTGTTAATTATTCTAATAAGTTTTCATTATAAGTTTATTTATCCTATGTTTATTTTCAGAAAAAAAGGCAATGAAGAAGGAAGCAAAAAGGCTTAAGAAAATTAAAAAGAATATAAAGAAGAAGTTAAGGGAGGACAAACGAAAACGTCGCCGCTCAGCCTCATCATCCGATTCCGATGAAAGGCATAAGCACAAGAAGAAATCTGAGAAGAAGAGCAAAAAGAAGCACAAGCGTCGTTCATCTTCTTCCGAGGATTCTCGTTGATTCAACATTCGTAGATCTCAATTAAGATTTTTTTTCAACAGGTGTTCTCATTTTGTATGTTAACATTGTATTCAAAAATGGAACGGGATTTCAATGAGAAAATTTCCATTGAAAATATCTGAAAGAGGAAAATTCGAACAGCGATAGATTGTGTTGTTTCAAATTGTTCCATCATTTTGCTTAATTATACGGCGTATGAATGTTTCGCAGATCATTGTAAATGCAATACTTTGCGAAACGTCTATGCACCAATTATACTACCGATCGACCTGCACTCTATCAACATATCGCAGCAATGTAAAACAACAAATGGACTTTAACAAAATAGGTTTAGCGAGGTCACTTTAGATTAGCTCCCCCTCGGAATAGCTCAAAAATCGATGTTTTTTTGGCGTTGTAAGTTCTTCAACGTACGAAAAAGTGTTTTTTTCGGTTGCGCAAAAAAGCCTTTAGCCTATTTTAGTACCCTAAGAATGGTAATATGAGTTGTTTTGGACAGGTCCTTTGTGGTTATTTTTTTGATCAACCTCTAGGCGGGGGAGGGCGCTTAATACAGGAAATACGGTAATTTATTCTTGAAGCTCAAATATTTTTTATTTCTATTGTAAATCAAGTAAGTAAAAGCAAATGATTAAATAAACTCTAAGCCAAATCTATAAATTAATTTCATACATGAATCAAACACTCTAAGCAATTTAGTCGGTTGCCCAATTTTGTCCCACCCAATTTTAGCTATCCACAATTTATCGTATGCCCTCTAATGTGGGGGACATGGGTAAATCATCTTTAGAAAAAGTGTTTTCTTATTATTCCCTTCCCTCCAATTCAGCCCCTGTTTCTCTATAACTTATTATTTTGGCTTCTTTATAACGAAATTATTGCTTAAAAATGGTTTTTAAACACTTTTAGAAAACTCGACGTCTAAAATTAGTGACTAGGCCTGGTCCTGCATTATGCTTTGGTGAACAGCAAAATTTAATGTTGCTTGAGAGACACAACTTTTCTATCAAACTCCCAGGAACTGATAACAACTAATTTATATTTTGTCAACTAAAAGAGTGAGTCTCAAGCATTCATTTGTCTCATTAGTTGTTCAATCATTATTTTTTATTTTAACTCAAGCAAAATGAACGCAGTTATCAGGTTTACACTTCTATCTGGCCTATTTTTGATCGCCTTGAATGTCGGCAATGTATTTGGACACAAGAATCTAGATGAGTTTGTGAGCATGTTTTTAATATACCGTATAACCTCTATTAATCCTCCCCCTCCCTGGTCACGACGGTCGGTGGTCAACCATTTTTACGGCTCAACCACCCCGCTATTGGATACTGACACCATACTCAAAAATATAACCCTGAATCTCAGCCACGTTTTTGAGTATGGTGTTACTACCCAATTGTCGGGTGATTGAGTCGTAAAAAATGGTTGACCACCGACCGTCGTGATCAGAGAGGGGTACTATTTTTAACATTTTTTTTCAAACTACCGTATTTCCTCTAATAAACGTCCTTCCCCTGATTCAAAATCGTGTTTTTGGCATTGTGTTTTTGACTTACTTTTTCCGGGCGACTCTCAGGCAACTCATCACGCAAATTGTAGCTGAAACAATAAGCATCTATTATCTGGAAAAAGTTGGTCCAAAACACAATGCCAAGAGCACGATTTTGAATTAGGGAGGGCATTTATTAGAGGAAATATGGCAAATATTAATCCATTTCTTTGCAGCTCGCTTTTAAAAGTCAGGCGGATATTTTGAAATGCAACATTTGCAAAAACATTGTTTTCTCACCCAGTGTTTGGCAAGAAAAAGTGGTTGGTGGATACTGTTGCGGATTAGCCTTAGTCAATTTTTAAAACCATTTGAGGGCTCAAGTCTATTGGCTCAGCTGAAGCACTGTCATGAACTGTTCAAAGAACAAAAGGGCTCGCCCAATTTCCATGCAGCGATGTTTGCCTGCCATGAGTTTGCCAGAGATAACCACGCTCGCAATATTCTCGACAGTATTAGTGCTAGCAGTGCAGTTGGTGACGCTCATTGCTCCAGCTTCTGCTAAAATGCTTACTGACTAATGCTGCAGAATAAACTTTTTTGAAGAAATAACATCAGCTTGTTAAATTCTTAAAGAATTGTCATTTTTAATGGTTTGAGGTGAAAAGAATGAAGGGGATGGCTGTATTTCTAATGACGACGTAGAAGTCTTGGCTGGTTTTTATTTTCCGAAAGCTGTATCTTTTAATTTACCAAAGAAATTTTTTCACACATAAAAGCAAACATGCAAAGAATGTTCAAATTTGTAGAAGAATACAAGAACTAGATTATCCATGTATAAATATGTATCATAAGAAGAGAAGTGGGCAAGAAAAGTTCTTTTTGTTTTTATAATTTTATTTGTCTCTCAATGAAAGTTATTATCTCTACCAATTTCAACGTCCCAGTTTACAAGTTTATCCTTAATTTATTTTTTTCAATCCATTTTCCTCCCCGTCAAGGTATTTTGCATAGCGCTCTGAGCTTTCTTTGTTCATTTTCTTCAATTGGTCGTAAGACAAGTGGTAGCCTAAAATTCTCTGGAAGCGTCTTCGTTGGGCACCCTGAGGCCAGCGCCATTATTTAAAAGCTTCAATTGTTCATGAAAAACTGGAAAATTATCTAAACTAAAAATGGGCTTAATACCACTAAGCCTTTTTCAGGCTGTAAAGTTGACTGAAAATTTTCATTTTTATATTCAGAAGTCTTCATTTTTCCATTTTCACTTTTCAAATACGTATTCTCTCTAATAGAATTACATCCCCCTAATTCAAAATCGTGTATTTGGCATTGTGTTTTGGCCTACTTTTTCCAAACAAGTCCTAGGCAAGTTACCACCCAATTTATAGCTAAAACAATAAGCTATAATTTGAGTGGTAACTTGCTTGGGAGTTGTTTCCAAAAAGTAGGACAAAAACACAATGCCAAAAACACGGTTTTGAATTAGGGGGGGGGGATTCTATTAGAGAGAATAGGGTAGTGGCGTTGGCTCCTGGATTTTAACAATTACCGTATAACCTCTATTAATACCCCCCCCCCTCTCGTCATCAAGGTCGGTGGTTAGGGCTCAACCATTTGACAATTGGGTACTGA
>BBSZ01007535.1:0-39945 GCA_000981365.1 Subanguina moxae | reverse complement strand
GGGGGGGGGGGGGGGGGGTGCATATCATAACCTAGCCTAAATAATAATGAAAAGAGTGAAAATTTAGTGTGACGACAAATTTTCAGTTGGA
This sequence comes from Subanguina moxae, assembly GCA_000981365.1. Taxonomy (NCBI): domain Eukaryota; kingdom Metazoa; phylum Nematoda; class Chromadorea; order Rhabditida; family Anguinidae; genus Subanguina; species Subanguina moxae. The sequence goes on along the minus strand of BBSZ01007535.1, from coordinate 39,854 downwards.
GAAGGAGCCAAATAATCTTTTTTGATTTATATAAATCTTGACTTACTGTAAAATCGGTCATTGGAAGTAGGGTAATTGCCTGAATATGGAGACCTTGTGCCTGCTGTTGCTCCCACTGGTTTGTAGCCTTCAAACTCATGTCTAAAAATTTCTAGTAGTGTGCACCTAGATAGACACATGACTGGTAGAGACTGAGCATCGAGAGCTCTTCTCAGCTTAGAAAAAATATGGACCGGAATTTTTGAGGATTACCAAAAAACTAAGATTTTTTTTTTTTAATATTTTGTGAACGCCCCGGAATATCTATAGATCAGCACCAAAATCATGAAAACTAGAATATTTCGCCTCTTTGGTAAAAGGCGAAAAATGTTGCTAGTTGACCTCATTGATTTATTGACCGGGATCCTACATAGTCATCTTGTAATCACTTAGGCATAAATTGAAAAAGTTTTAGTTGCTAAAATGCTTTTATAAAAGGGGACAAATCATTATGACTAAGGACACATGACCACTCGAAATGTATCAGTCGACAATCAGCTATATTTTGAATGGTTATTTATTTGTCCATGCGTATTTCAACCAAGAATTCCACCCACCTCAATCGCTGCATCTCGTCCTCCACCCTTCTCATCTCGTTTTCGAAGCGGTCCTTCATGGAGTCAAATTCATTGTCGACCACAGAATGATTACTGTGGGTTACATCAATCCTTCGCTCTGCTGCTCCACTCATTTTCAGCCAATTTTCCTAGAATCAAACACAAAATACAATAAAATTATGTGAAACCCATCAACCAAGTAGATTTAAACTAATGTGAAATAGATATTTTACTAAAGTTACAGTGCTCTAAATAGACATTCATTTATATTCCATTCAAAACAATTGAGTAATAAAAGAGATATTTCTACAGATTCTACAACCTAATTTACAGCCGCAGTACAAATAGTAAACAAGCACAGGATTTGTCGTTGTTTTGATTCATTCCCACTCATCCTTCCTCTTATTATTTCTTCCTGTTGCTGCTGCTCTTGCTATTGATTTTCCGCCCTTCAGGTGAACCAGGCAAGAGAATTTTAAGAAAGAAAGACGCCTAGAACAGAAAGAAAAAGAGGAAAAATAATTTCAAAGGGGCTAGCTGGTGGGAAGAGAATTCATAAGAAATAAGAAAATTGACGTGGACGTGTGTGTATCAATATGCAACATAACTGCGTGGAAATTGGGATACCGAAGGCCAGAGTTTAAAGACGACAGCAAAGACAAAGAAGAGAGTTAGAATTTTTGACGTATTTTAGAAGAGCAACAAAACTGAGACTTTCATTTCTGACTTAAAGCATATAAACATTGAAAACAAAAACATCAAGAAACCTATTTTTTGGAAAATACTAATGAATTTTAACAATGAGTCATGCCACTGACGGGCGTAGGTGTTGCCTCCTAATAGCCATAAGAAAACTCTTTCACAAAGCCAATCAGAGAATTATTAAACAAGTTTTTTTTGCTTCTCCAGAGCAATAACAAACAAGTACTAAACTTTAGACTAGAATTTTCGATGCCCTTCAAAAGGAGAACAAAATTGGCTTGCAATGAAGGCTAATGGTTGCAAGATATAAAAAAGATAGACCAGATGTGTTTTGCCTGACTCTGCTACAACAAAAGAAATTGAATAGAAAGCATTATTCTTTTCAAGCAAGAGGAAATAAAAAAATGAGTTGCTTTAGAATCAAAATCCATGTTTTGAAAAGCCAACAAAAGGGAAACAGTCGTTTTTCATCTCTTAAATTTCTTTTATCGCACATCCCTTGATGCAGTCAAACATTGTTTGCAGCAAAAAGAATTAAACTTTGGTTTGCAAAACTATTTTCTAGAAATTATTGTGTGAGAACATCTCTTGGAGAGCGCAAGTAAATAGCTTTTGAGAGTGAAAAGGAGTGTGTAAAGGGTAATCAATAATTAAGCAGGGGGAGGCTGGCTCGAATAAATCCGAGAACAACAATAGAAAAAAATAGAAACCAACAATTCTCGTTGTTTTCTTTTATACACTGAAGAATGGAGTGGTGTCCTAGGGAATTAGACAGAATGTATTGGGACTAGAGAAGCACAAATGTAGTAATCAAAGTCAGACATACGACTGACCTCTCCTCCGCCAAAATCCAAAAGCTAGCTTTAACAACAAATGTTAAGCTCCCAAATTAAGCTCCCAATTGAATTGTATAATTTATTGAAAGTGTAAAAAAGGTTCGGAAAGGTCGATATCTTGCCCTTTTAGCTGCCCTTTCTGAAAAGAACATTTATTGTTTTTCTGCCAAATGACTCAACATTTTTAGAAACTAGAACCATCACACTAGTATGTGTTTACGGGAACAATCGACTCCAACGGAAATTATATGTGTTTGGCAGCAGAAACAGATGTATTTGCATTTGAATGAACGCAATTTGTCGTCCTCATAGGATTAGGGCTTAACAAAAGCAAACAATCGGCAGCATTTTGAGTTTGCGAGAAAAATAGTTGGTTTTAGTTGACAAACCACTAACAGCAAATATTGTCTTACTAACCACATTTCAGGAATTTTCCAGCAAGACAAATATAAAACCAGTTTTTATGCAAGGACTTATCTGTGATGTTTGTGCGGTTGTACATTTGGCCTTTGATGCAAACAGTTTTAGAGTAAAACTATTATGAAGAAATATTTTTATTGGGTTTAGTAATAATTAACAATCGTTTTTCAAAACATTTTTATTCAACGCAAGTAAAATAACATCAAAAATTTGTTTAAATGATTGTTCTGGAGCATATTCACCGTCTACTTCAATAACTGCTTCCCATTTGCTCGGTAGACGATCGATGCCACGGGCGAAAAATGGCGATCTTTCGAAGCAATCCACGCTTGGATGCCGGCCACAAGCTATCCAAATCCGCCTAAGCTTTGTTCACTTGCCAGTTCTTTACAGAGCGGTTAACGTGGTAGTCTGTGGGGCCTCAGTAGGAGAATATGTCGGATAAGGCAGCAGATCCCATCCTTTGTCTTTGATCAATTGGACCACGTGACCCTCGGACATGCGGCCGGGCGTTGTCGTGGTTCATTGAAATCGCGAAATGACTAGGCTGTGGTCCATCCTTTTTCGAAGTGATAAAGCATAATATGAGGAATATGAGTATGATTATCGACATGCATTTTTCTTGCATTTTTTTTTTCAATATAAAAAAATCTAAACAAAACGCCAATAGTATGGAAATAAACGTGCGCAAATAAAACGATCGTTAATTATTACTTAACCCAATAATTAAAGAAATACAATTCAAGTATAAAAACTAAAAACAAAAAATCGGATAAAAAGACACACTTCGTAAAGGTCTGTTTAAAATTCGAAAAAAGCATAAACGAAGTGCCTTAGGAAAATAGTCAAAACAAATTTGTAAAATACCTTAGACCCTTTTCATTATGAAAAGGGTATAATTTTGCAGCAACATAATTTACGCTCATGCTTATAGTTGTCAAGGAAACAAGAAAGTTTGGCTTTTCTTTCTTATATTTTTCCAAACATCCACAAAATGACTGATTCTTGTGAATCTCCACGCAGCAACCCCATCTACCCCAACATAAGTGCTCATTCGAACACCCTGTCCAATCAACCAGTCAATCAGAAGGCTCTATTTGGCAGTTTCAAGTCTCCGGACAATGAGAACATCAAGCTACATCGTCTTTATGTCAGAAGACAGTTTGGGGAATGCAAGCAGATAATTGATGTAATGCTTACTACAATTAATTATTTATGACCTATTCTAGTGCCACATGGTTGTTATGCTATACCACAATGAATCCCTATTTTGCCTTCATTTTCCTGTAGTTTTAATCCCTTCTAGCCTCTTCTAGCCTCTCTAGCCTCTGAAAAATAACATTTTTCTAAAACAGTTATAAAAAAATTATAAGAAAGTCAAACCTAAGAGAAATTGAAAAGTTATAAAATACCAAAGTGAAGATGAAAAGGGTTCTGTGTTTTGCAAAAGCTCTTCCAGTATATCCTCTCCAACTACGACGACATATTGTGCGAAAACCAGCTGTTACTGAGGGCCACTATAGCCAGAGAGGAAGGCCACATCCGAGAGACTATTGGGTGGTTGGAGAGGGCCCACAGACATAACCAAAGTTGCGCAAAGTAATGCTTGAACCAAATTTATTTACTTCTCCTATATATTTTCTCAAAAAATATTTATTTTTCTTCGTTTCAGATTGCTGTATGAACTTGGAAAGAACCACTACATGTTGGCCGAACACCAAAAAGCCATTGAACTATTTTCCAAGGCATTGGAACAAGAAAGTGATAATTGGGTTGACTTGAGCAAATAATTTAGTTGTGGCACTCCAATTTTTATTTTAGAAAATCTTCTACTGGCAGTCCTTGTCTTACTACCACCTTTTTCCTCCACCTGTTTGCATACAGAAAGTACTTTTTGGCTGTTTTACAAAAACTTTTTTCCCCAAAATTGTTTTCAGGCCCAAGAAGTATTGCTTTCATGTCCTAAGCTAAACTCCAGTACAGACATGCTCATGTTTTTGGTAGGTTTATCGTATTCTCTCTGATAGAATGCAACCCCCCCCCTAATTCAAAATCATATTTTTGGCATTGTGTTTTTGACCTACTTTTTCCACACAAGTCCTGGGCGAGTTACAACTTACATTGTAGCTTATTGTTTCAGCTACAATTTGGGTCGTAAATTTCCTGAGAGTCGTCTGCAAAATGTAGGTCAAAAACATGATTTTGAATTAGGGGGGGGGGGGGGGGGGGAGAATACGGTAATTGTGGCTCACTGGATAATTTCTAACACCCTAAAATTTTCTAGGCCCGATTGTTGAGTGAGCAGAATGAGATAGTGCCCGCAGTGGAGGCTTACAAACGGAGCATTGAGGTGGGCGGTCAGTTACTATTTTCTAAGCAACATTTAAAAGCTTTTAGATGGAGCCAGAAAACGTGGATTTAATCTACAGTTTAGGGATGCTGTATTTAAAAGCTAAAAGTGAAGAAAATGCCTTTGCAATGCTCGGCAAGACCCTGACTTTCGATGTTTTGGCCTTGCTTTATTTCATTAAACAACTCGTAAATTTAGGCGCATTATGTGCCCAGCATTTTGGCCATTGCTTCAGTGCTCCAAACCCATGGAGATTTTGACGTGGCACTCAGCAAATACAAGTTGTTTTTTCAATTATAACGTTTTTTTTTGTAGAGATCTGTTAAAAACATTTGAAACTTTGGTTACTACTGTATTAGACTCATTTAAAAGCCCAAGTGTTTCTTTTGGTGCGTAGACGTTTGAAGGCCGTTTCTTTTGCCAAACTTAGACTTTTTTCTTAGGGCAGACACCCTCTAGTTTACCCAATTATCACTTTAACAGGGTTGAAGGTTGCCGAATTATTGAGGTGTCGATATATTATGTTATATAATTTTCATGCTTGTAGAATAGCTGCCAACGAATTTGATCACAGTGCAGCTTTGTGGAACAAGTTTGTCAAAAAAAGTTTTATGTACAATTTTGTGATCTATTTATTAGCATAGGCATGTGCTATTTTGGCAAAGGCAAGTTGGTGGCTGCTATTTCTTGTCTTAACAAAGCCAACTATTTGTGTCCATTGGACTGGAAGGTATGAACATTGAAAACTGTTAGGTGTACGAAAAATTAGTCTTTGATTTCTGAATTTCCTAAAAAGTGGTCTTCAACTTCCCAAATGCTTTTGAAACTTTTATGTAATATCTTCTTTTTTATCATCTAACATGTATCCACTTTTTATTTTACTCAATAAAATGTCCACCTTTGGTCGCACGCTTTCAGATTTTGTTCAACCTAAGCTTGGTGTACTTTGCTATGAGACAATTTGCCTCTGCCTATCACTTTTGGTGAAATTTAATGCTTTTGGTTTGAAATAAATTAAAAAACTTTAGTTCTGCGTCGTTTGCCATTTACCCACAGCACCCCATTATTTTAAATGCAATGGCAGGTTGGTAAGACGGCATCTGTATAACCAGGTTCATTTTCTTTAGTTATACTGACTGCGTTGGAAGACTTCCGCAACGCCAAAGCAGCATACAAACGAGCTTTAAAGTTGAGTCCAGAAATTTTCATCACTCGTCTCAATTTTGCCATCTTTGAGTACCGTCGAGGAAATGTGGTGGACTCTATCAAGCGTATCGGTTCTTTTTTGAATGACTCTTCAAATGGATTGGAGGTTATAATATTTTTATATATTGCATAAACTAATGATTTATACTGGTATGGTGTTTCTGTAAAGATTTTTTTTATCAAATCGGGGCGTCAGACTACTTAAAATGCAGCCACTCAACCCGGCTATCAGTTGAGTGGATAGAGATGCAGATGTGATAAAAAAAAAGCTTTATAAAAACTAGGTGATGCAGTTCTAGTAAAAAATTAAAGTCTTAATATTAAAGTGTTTAAGGAATTGGATCAACTAGCTAGTCGTTTAAAAGTGTGTCTTCAGAAAACTGCTGAAGATGACCCGGACGTAGCTGCCGTGCTTGAGCGCTCCTACAAAAAGGAATTTGATGTTGAGCATATTGATTCTTGAAATTTTAAAAATGCAATCAAAATCTTAAATAAAATAGAACAAAATAAACAAAGTAAGGTTTGTATTCTGTGTTCCAACTTTTTCAAAACTTTACGTTTGGCAAGTATATCAGAAGTGGTCTTGACAAAAGTAATTGTCGCTATTTTTGAGGTTTGAAAAAAAGAATCTTCTAGGGTGTAGTCAATTTCCAGCATGTACATCTCTGTTCCATGTGATTGGAATAGCAATGAACATTAGTAGAAAAAAATTGGAATATTATAGACCTGATACAGTCAACCTTGGTTAATCCGGCACCCTCGGCCCTCAGAGTTTGATCCCTTGGGCTGTAGGGCTATCGACTATAGTCATATTAACGAACAAACCCTATATTTGGAGACACGAACGTGTTTTTATTTAGAAGTGAATAAGAAAACACGTTTGAGAGACCAATAAAGAAAGAAAAGGAAAGAGAAAATTTCTGAACACCTTTTCACACAAGACTGTCGAGTTTTGTTGTCAAAAACATGGCTTGTAGTGCTAAAGAAGATGAAATGAGGTGCAAGAAAAAGATTTGAATCAATTTAAAGCCGAGAGCTCGATTTCAAAGCTAAAACTAAATTTTTGACTCTTTTGTGGCAAACACACACGTACATCCTACACATGTATGACAAATTTACTCAGTTTATTATGCAATTAAAACATACTAATTTGGCAATAGCAACAGCAGGGTGCAATAAAAAGGTTGCGATTTCCACAAAAAATAAAACCTTGAAAAGAGTTTAATGTTTTCAACAAAACTGTCCTTTGGCACCATAAGTCATCTTTAAAGGTAGAAGAACAAACAATAATCAGCTCGAAAAGAGATCAGTTTCTCGAAAACAACAAGTACATCTAAAATATATTAGTTTATCTATTTAGAAATAAGTTAATACAAAACACCCGCTACTTTTACTCAAGAACAACCTACCTGTGGGAGATCTTGTCCATCTAAAGAGTTACTAGTCAAAGAAGCAGTGGCTGCCCGCTTGCCAGGTCTCAGTCCCCATCTGCCACTAGCCAATGAGCGACGCTGGCGCCAGTTGGTCATAGGAGGCAAGGTCTGCTGTAACTGGCGAATCCGCTCCAAATGGGCTTCACTCAATAAAGGGCTCATTTGCTGGGCCTCCACAACAAAAGCATTAAAAGCCAGCAGAATAAGAAGATTGAGGATTAAGACGGGACAAAAACTCCTCGAAAACCCTTTAGAAGTGTTAGAATTCATTGGTGGTAAATTGGGTAACTTGTTGATAAGCATTTTTTAAAGAAAATTATCTACTGCAGGAAAAACTGTTTTATGCTGCTATTGATGCCCTAGAAGAGTGAGTGTATCTGAAAGAAAGCAAAGGAAATGAGTTTTTCAGACCAAATCGTTGACCAAAAAAGGAAAAGCAATGTTTTTAGTCTTTTGCTTTTGCCAACAAAAAACATTCCAAAAATCATTTTCAGAAAAACAAAGGCTTGAAATATATTTGGGTGGAAAAGAATGCAAATAGCGTAGGAGGACCGCATCCCGAAATATTAGTTTCAGTCTCCAAATTTACATCTCCAAAGAGGTGGAATAATAGAGGAAATAAAAAGCTTTTTTGCTCATCCACTTAGACCTAATGGAATTTGGATGAAATACAGAAGAAGAAATAATAGAGGCCTATAACAAGACATCAAAACTGATTAAATGAGTGGATTAGAGTCCACAGTAGATGACATTGTGTCTGGAAAGGGTAAAAAGATCATAAACCCAGTTGCATAAGGGTGGTCTTCTTCTTGAGACACGGATTGTTTCAGGAGGCGCAAAATTCTATACTAAAGCCGTTTCAAAACAAATTTGAAAATTATTTTTCAATGCTATCTTACTAATATAAATAAGGAAATAATATTTAAACCACCTTATTATTTTTGCAACACCTTATATGACAAGAGTAAGCCCGTTTATCAACCACATAGATATTGTGCCACTCAATAATTGCAGAAAGCCCTCAAACCCTCATTAGGCACGCTATTGCCATGCTCATCCCATCGAATAAACCTAAAATGAATTTCGAAGAACATGAAGCCTATGACAAATTAGACAAAATAATATTCCCGAAATGACAACAATATGTGTGAAAAATATCTGATTGGTGTTTCCTCTATAAAATATAGAAGTCGGTGCATTAATAAAGAATAAAATTCAATGGATTTTTTTTTTCAAATGTGCATGTCTATTTTACTATTACGTATTTAGAGACCATGTTTGGATTTTAAGGAACACTTTATGTTGCGAATGAATGTAAAAGAAAATACGCAGAAAACACAAATCATAACCAGCTAATTGAGTTGGTAGAAGTATAGGACAAAGGAAGAGTCACATCACAAAGAACAGTAAATAATAGAAATTAAGGCTGGAAGTAAAATAAATTTGACTCTACTGGATATATCCCCCCTCCGACCAAAAAATTTACAGAGATCTAACAATGGTCACAATCCACAAGTTTTAAATAATACAATAGGGTAGTCTGAAATTGAGATTTCTTAGAAGTTGAAAAACAAAATTTTGTCTCCAAGGAATATATAGTGTTTGAGAACTCTTTTTAAAGCTCTGCAGTCTAAATAGACTACTAAAAAGCATTGACAAGATGGATATATTTTTGAAGAGTATTTAGAATACGAGCCTATTTATGTATAAAATGTATAAAAAGTTTATGTATAAAAAGACCTATATACTTTTAAATAACATTACTTTCCGATTAACATCATTGAATAAAACCAAAATTGTTAGTTTTTAACTCAAACAAACTATTTATTATAGCACAAATTGGCAGTTGGCTGTTTAAAGAGAAAATGTTTAGTCGTAAGCCATTGTCTTTTTTAGGAAAAGTTAATTACAAGTGTAAACTTACAACTTTTAGACTGTACTATGTTAAAGAAATTCCTTGTGTGTGTGCCGCAGTTTCTTCATGTAGTTACCGGTATTCCAGACAAAAGATATGAATCAAAGACTTTTAATCAAGCACACGCTGCAAGCTATGTTTAAAATGAGTGTCTCTATACACAATAACCACCACCTTGGTCACCTCATTTTAGTTTTTTCTCTGTTTCCATCCCAATCTCTCTTTTCTGCTAACAGCGAAATTAATTTCAGTGGATCCATTTCAAAAAATCCATTTCAATATAAAACGGCTTGTGCTTTTGATTAAACAGTAATTAATGGGCTATGTAGAGACGGAAGTAGCCTGTGATTTGTGGCTGTCCTCACTTATATATGATGAAAACCAGTGTCCATACCTTAATTAATCTTTTTGGTTGTCTTTTTGCAGCCTTTGCATTATTTCACTATAGTCTAACAAAAGTGCTTTAATCAACTCTGGACCTGGTTGTAAAATAGTGTGGAGAGGGGCTGATAATAGGCAGTCTTTTGTCGCCTTTTGTTTGGCTCACTTTCTTGGCTCACATGCACCACAATAAAATTGTGAGGGGTTGGAGTGGACAGTTTGGAAATTTTGCTGACCAATTTATGATCTTTAAAGTTGGATAAAATACAGGAATATTTATTCTTAGACGTGTCTCGAAGAATTCTTCTTTCAATCTTCTTTCCTGGAATTTATCTTGCAGTACTCCTTCTTTTAGATCTTCGTGTTTCACCGGGTTTCATTGAAACCGCTTTGCTTCGCCTCCATCGTCGATTGCACTGAGAATCGGTGCTTTTTCTTTGATAATTACCATGATTGGGTGATCCTTGTAGAGAGATTTGACTGTATTTGAGAAAATTTAAAACTATCCTTCATTTATTCAAATATTTCTGCCTACTTGGCTGCAAAACGACTGCTGGCCATGCAAAAAGGATTAGCCACGACACATTTCATTTTCAATTTCTACCAATTATCGCCATTATTCTATCCCCCTACTGACCACCCATTCTTGTTGTGGAAGAGAGTGTAAATTGTGCCTTTTGTGCCACCCTTTGTTTGTATCCCAAGAGTGCATCTTTCATTTCCTTGGACACTCTGTAATTCAAAACTCATCTTTTGAGAAAAGAGCGGGGTGGGGGCGATGGAAATTGTTGCCAAATTTGGCTTTATTTATAGGCGTCTCTTAAAAGAGAAAACTGGGTAAAGATTACACTGCCGCTTAGAATATGTGTTTGGGAGAGAAAAGGGATGACCGAGGAATAGGAATAACACGCCAAGGTCATGAATAAACCACAGAATGCTGTGTTGTTTTGCTGTAATTCTCGGGGTTATGAACCACCAATCTACGCCATAAATCTTGGTGCTCATGCCCACAATACAACTACTACTATAATTCTGGCTGTTCTCGGCAGGCACACTTTTGTGGGTGCGAAGATTTATTGGAGCTCTTGTTGCTAGGTTGTTGTAGTAATTGTTGAATCCCAAGTGTTGACCAGGCGTTTATTGTGTTTGCTTTAGATTATTGGTAGAGGCATGAGATGCCTAGATAGATTAGGGTTTGCAATTTCTCAAGTTTACAACTTTTTCAGAAAACGAATACAGCCTCACAATGACGAACAGGTTGCCTTCATTAGATGGACTGCTTATTCAGTCTCAGTTGAGAACTCAAGGCGTTGCTGGTCAATGAGATTGGTCAAAAAAAGAGGAGACCTACACTGGCGGCATTTTCTGTCACAGTTCTTGTGTTTGCAATAGACTTTTGATTAGACTCTTTTACTATTTTTACTTCTAAAAACAACCATACACACACAGCCAGCCCAGTAATAAACTAGTGTTGGGTGTTAATTTTGAATAAATGAGCTAATTATTGCTCCCTCCCAACGATTGCTCTAATCCATGCTTCTCTCAATTTATTCAGTTCCTCTTCTTCACCACTTTAATAAATTCAGCAGTCAAACGGTGTAAGTGATTAATGTATTTGCAATAAAACGTTTTATGTTTGTATCTGACATTTATTCCCCACTTACCACCAATAGCACCAATCTATTGTATGGATTTTCTCTTCAGATTATTTTTCTCTTCTCCTTCCTGTATAAAGGACAAAAATCAGTGGGAAGTGATTTTTACAAGGGGTTTGTGGTGATTTTGTTGTCCAAGTTTGTGCAGTTTGGCAAAACAAAAACTATTCCCAATTCTTTTATTTGTTGAAGTAGGAAAGCACGAAAAAGCTACAGGCCGAGTGAGAATCAAAGCCACGATCACATTCCATGCCTCAGCCAATGTAACCAGCCTGTGTTTTACTGGTTACTTTTAAATTTTAATCACTTAAAAAACCGCTACCAGTCTTCTAATACTTAAAAATAGACACTTTTTACCAAAAACTTGCTTCACCTTCTCTTTCTAATCAAGTGTTTCATTTATCACCCAGGAAAGGGTGGCACCTTCAACAGTAAAAACTAGATTTTCCCTTGTAGCCACCATGTAATAGATACAAAATTGTTGAATTAGCTCTTTTTATTTTTTCTTCTCCAACCCTGAGTGGAGAGAGCCAGCTAGCAACTAAATAGTTGCTTTCAAACAAACATTCCTTTAGTCTCAATTCCCTCAACTACTACTAACCTTTTTTCCGCTTTGCTTTCTAGACAGGCACAAGCGGCGATGACCAATTCGTTTAGCTGCATCCAATGGCTCAAAAATGCGAAGAGCCATATATTGGTTGGTCATTCTCGCTCCCATTCTTATTCTGCTTTTTTTCATATTGCTGATTCTAGCCTATACAATAGCAGGCAGCTTTTGCTGCTGCTGCTGCTTCTGAATTAAAATAAGTGGAGAAGCAGATAAAAGTTCACTCGCTTTTTTTATTTAACATATATTATTATCTGATCGTGCCAGCTGTCTGTTCTACAAAAAATGAGCAAAGAGGAGGGGAGAAATTTGGTTTTTATAAACCAGGACTAGTCACTTTCTCTTTTCTTTTTTTTTTCCCAAGCCATTTTTTAACTAAACTAAAGTCTCATATTGGCTATCCAACGAGACCAAACTTCCCTGGACAAGTTAAAAAACAAGTTCGCGAGGTTGCCTTGTTAGACATGCGCTTATTAAACATAGGAATAACATATGCACCAAAATTTTAAAGAAGCCTATGCGTTTATCCTGGCCACCATTAATTATGTGAGTGGCTATTTCATTTCATGATGATTATAAGGCAAGGATGGGTGGGTTAATTGTTGTGCACTAGCCGAGAGTAAGCCAATTACACAACCCAGTATCTAACTTAATTCTTTCTGTCAGTGTTCACCACATCTCCACCCAAACAGACCATCATTAAAAGGGTTTCGACCAGAGAAATTTGCCTTAGATTCTATCAATTTTGATTTAAGGACTCACTTTTGGGATAATTTTATTCACTTTTACCAGGTCAAACCATTTTCGGTCAAAAAGAGGAGTGTTTTTCTCCTTTTATGGTCTATATGTCTGTTGTTTTGCTGGCAGAGAAGCAGCTGGGTAAACTAAACTAATTGTCTTTGTTGGACACTCTCTAAAGTAATACTAGTAAAGCAGGGAAGAGCAGCTTTGTGTGTATTTGAGTTTTGTGTGTTTGCCAGCTTTAGTGTCTGTGTTAGTGTCTAATTACGATCCCCGCGAGAGGGCTTTTCTACTTTAGACTTATTTCTCTGGTTTTTGCAAAATTAAGGCTTATATTTTTCATCGATTTTTTTTTTCAATTGATGAAGGTATTCAAACACTTTTATGAACCAGTCTTCCTTAGTACTTTACTGTCATAGCCATATCGAAACATAGAATTCTGTCACTTTCTATTCAGCTGTCTGAAAAAATTGTTCAAAATTTTGTTGTTGATTGCCTGCCAGAAATTTCTGCTCGAATAAACGCTCACATTTTTGGCAACTCCGATCTATCATTTTCTTCCATATAGCAGGCACAAATGAATGCCGTCGTCAAAAGTATATCACTTCTTTCTCTCTCTCTTCTATACTCAAAGTTTTTAACGAAAAAGTCTTTAGTTATTGGCGGTTGAAAAAAGAAGGCATGAAAATGACTTTGTATACCAAGAAAAGTAAATTTGGGGTTAAAAATTATATGGGCTGAAGAAGAGGATTACAGAGAATATATATTAATGTCGTCAAATTAAATCAAATCAAAACTATTCCACAAGAAGAGCCGCCATTGAGTGGCTCAGCAGGTGTGTAGGAAAGAGAGTCCTCATTAAGGATTTCTTCTTGTTCACCTATTTAGCTTGCTTTATAAGGAAGTGCAGGTGTGTTTAGGGTTTGGCTCTTTGGAGAAGAGGTCAGAGCTGGTGGAAGGGGATTTGCGTGCCATTGCTTCTTCTGCTACTCTTGTTGTTTACTTTCACCTTTACCCACTTCTACTTGCTTTTGACTTATTACTACTGCTTTGGATGGTGTTGTAGGGGGTGCTCATCTTGTTTATTTAGTTTATTTTGCTTCTCAATTCTTTTTCTTGATATATTGATGATATATGTGTTATATATATTATCTCTGATTCTAAGAAATTGCGAATAGTTTTCCAATATTTCTCCAATCGCGATACGGCAGTCAGCTCTCAGTAGTGCATACGCTCAATAATGCCTATCTCTTCCTGATACATACTTACGCGACCAGCGATTGTCCGATTGTATGAAGAAGTAAAGAAGGTTATGGAAATATCGGATTTTTGACCCACTTAGAAGTTTCTGTCCAATTACTCAATGTTGTGTGACGCGTAATTTTAATCGAACAAAAAAAGATCAAAGCTGAATCATGAAAATTCAGAGGGGAGCGCCGGATCAAAATTTCGCCCCTTACAACCCCCCTTCACTCCCTTTTGGCTTTCCTTACACCTGCTTTTGACCATTTTTATACCCTCACAAAAACAAACGCCGATTCCGAGCATCCTGTAGTATTCAGCATATTAAGTTTACCCAAAAAAACAATCATCAAAACAATAATGACTGCAAAATTTTGAATTCCTTTTTAAATTTTAAATTTAATTTAAATTTGATGTTTCCATGTGAGATAGGTCTAAGTTAACAATGTCCGCATACCTGCTGATAATTAAATTTCTGATTGTTTGCCATTTCTGTCCGACTTTTAAAGCAGCTTTGTGAACAAAGCTTATTGATCTTTTACCACTATTTATACCACTTACTAAACACATTTTATTTGCTCACCCACTTTAGTCCCAGACTTTTGTTTGGACATTAAGCTTGTAGCCAGACTCAGACCAAAGATTGGGGCAAATACAAAGCTAAAGATGAATATGTTTGACATACTCCTTTTCTTTTGTAGCCGTAACTTGATCTAGGGTTAGAGCAGTAATGGCTTTCAATCGAGCTCTAACATTTGCATAAGCATTTGTGTTAGTAAGCATAATGCACTCCCTTCTGTCACATGCCTGTTTATGAGAAAGAGCTCTCTCTTCTTCATCTAGATGGATTGGCACTTTTGTTTGTGTTCCTCTTATTATTTTCTTGGTCAATCACTCAAATTTTTCACTCCCAAATTGTATTTCTATCAATTAAGAAAATTAGGCATGACATAAGAACACGAAAGTTAGGTATGATATTGCAGATGAATTATATATTTTCTAAAACATAATTTTTTTGCTTTCTTGTCGTCTATTTCTGGTTATTGCCGTCTGCATCTAATTTTAAAAGGCTCAGGCTTAGGTCTAACTAATTTTTGAACCAAAAACGACGCTTTCGACGCTACTTAAGTATACCCCCCCCCCCCCAAAATTTTTTTTTTTTTATTTTAATTGATTTTTTTAGTGTAATTTTCTACCATGTTTTGGTTACTGGAGCTGGGCAAAAAGAGTCTTTAGATGCATTTATGGTCAAGAGTCTTGCTCGGATTAATCTCGCAGGTAAGTCTGTGTGCGCATCTCTAACCCTTCAAGCCTCCAAGTCCCCTCCGGAGACGTAGGGGGCTTGGAAGCTTGGGGTTGAGATGCGCACACACATATCTAAGACATAAATCACTGGAAAGTGACTCTGGATGCATAAAACATGTATGCATACCAGAGCTTCTTTGGTATACTTAGGTTCTTGGGTTAACAGGTTTAATTTTAATTAAGTCAAATTCCTATTCATTAACAAAAGTCATCCTTTTGTTAGTTCGTAAAAAGCTTTGCTTTGCTGTGCAAGCTAAATAGTCTTTATGCCTAATAGATAACTAAAAATATAGAATTTTTTTTCTCCGAAAAGAACAAGAACATAAGAAAAACTACGGTGTCATGTACAATTCAAAACTTAAAGATGTTTTAAAGGCGAAATATTATACTAGTACTCCCCTCTTTCTGTTTCTAATTTCCACTTTTGCAAGTAAGATTGTTTTTATTTGTTTGTCTGGCTGGTTGCAAGGAAAGGAGCACAGAATTAAAGGTGGGGGTATGATTGAAGGTGTGTGAAAGTAATATGGAGTGTAAAGACGGATAATTAACAAAACACACAACACAATTCAATTTTCCACTAATTTCGTGCTTGTCTTTCCCTTTTACTTATTTGACCAGTGTCATAAAGAGCAGTGTTGAAGCCACTGTTAATTTTATAGGTGGCGGTCAAGTGTGAAATTGACTTAAATATTGACTTTTGTTTGTGGACTTTGCCGAATAGCTTTTTACTCCTCAAATTCATTCTATTAAACTAACTGTACGATTCCTAGGCAGGTTCTTATTGTGTTAGAGATTGGAGTACAGTCCAACATCTGCAACTTCTGCGTGGTCTACATCCAAGGAATCCTACAAAGGTGCACAGAATGGAGAAGTTTGACTCTACATACATCCTATGCTTTGAAGTTTTCGCATAAAAAAAATGTTCAATTTTGTTGCCAAACAAAGAAGATTTTTATCCTAATTGACTGGCAAAAGCTTTTTCCAAGAAAAATCATTCATTGATGCAAATAAATATCTTTGTTAAGAATGAGAAATAGAAGCTGACAACTCATTCACCATCTTTTTGTTCTCGTTCTCTCTTTCAATTTGACTGATAAAACAGGGCAAAAAAGTCTCTCTTCTTCACTTGCTCACTGGCCTAAATGTCATTCCTCTGGTTTCTCTTTCTTATTTCCACCCCATTCTCAGCCCAAAAACACCTAGCCAATCAATTTATAGATTTGTGTAACGAACTTCCGTTTAGAGAGTTTTTCTTCAACCGCTTGAGTTTTTTCACCACTTTCTTAAACAATTTGATCCAATCAATTACTTGGGGTAGAAAGGTGGCGAACTTGTCTCACCGTCTCGACTTGAAAAAAGAAATTATAATTTTGAATTCTAGGGTGAATAAACTATATTGGTTGACTGTGATGGATATTCTTGAAAGGATACTGCTAATCACTTGCCTGTTGTTGACTATCGCTTGTTTGACAGAGGCTCAGAAGTTGTCGGAAGAGGAGCCGCTGGAGATCAATCAGGGCAGTGGGTTCAATCCGGACGATGAGGATTTTGAGGTTCGTTTATGACTTGTTCAATCTCATTATGTAGCTTTGCAGAAAACTAATGGTTTAAGAAAAGGCTAACACAAACTCCCCAAACAAGCCATTCGGCTATACCGCCCCCCCCCCCCAAAACAAAGTTTTTTAAAAGAGTTTAAAAACCATTTTTAACTTTTAGGCTTCTGGTCTCCCTCCTGAAACCTCGGTAGACGATGTGCATCCAATTTTCAAAGCTAATCTGAATCCTTTGACTACATATTCGCCATCTACAACCACCAGAACTGCTGCTTTTACAACCACAGTACCATCTTCAGTCAGGAGGCCACCTGAAGTGACCAAGACAAAAGAGGAAGCAGGAGATAAAGCTTCCAATAAGAGCTTCAGTTTTACCCCCACCCACATCATTGCTGGGGCAATTACCCTGCTATTGGTAGCGCTGATAGTGACCATCGTGTTTGTGAGGTGTTGCTGCTGCAGAAAACCCAGTTAGTTTTTGACGAAAAAACTTACCTAATTGGGTCACACCAGAAGTGTTATTAGCTCACGGATCTGACATAATATTTACTGAGTGGTATGAAAAAATGCTGTAAATAAGACACACACTCTCTAAACAGACCAATACAACAGCATGAATAACTTATTTTGGTTTCAGAGGATGAGGAATATACTCAAGGCACAGCGAGAAGCAAGAATTACGTGTAGGCAGCCGATTGTAATAGCTTCTACCCACCTGCGTACCATGCAAGAGAGTCAAACTGTAGTCGAACCAATAATAATATTTTTGTAAATGTTTATTCAAACTACTAGGTTTACTTCGTGCCTAAATTACTGGATTCTTTTATTTTCAAAATCTTGTGCTCACAGCCAACAAAGTAAGGAATTTGCTGGAAAATATACGAATTTTATGGCATAGGAAATGAACGATTCATTTAGACTTTAAAGGGAATTGCTTATCATAATACAGTCAAACCTTGGTCAAACCTTAAGAAACCATGGGACCAGTCAAAATGTTCGTTATATCGACCGTTTCGTTGTATCGGGGGTCTGTTATATCTAGGTTTTACTGTGTAGCGAACCCCATTAAGACCAGCCAAAATGTTCGTGACAAAATTTTGCCATTGTTAGAGTCATGGAATCGAATAGTGTCGACTTTTCACATTTTTGTATATTCTTCCCTAGTTATTCTTCTTCTTCTACTTCGCAATACTCTTTCTTTTCAAATTCGACGATGCGTGATACACAATGGTGGGTTCAACGCCAACAAATTCGTTATTTTTTATGCCGCTGAGCCTAAGCTGCTCTTGTTGTTTTTGTATTTTTCGCTTTACGATCATTCTATAGTAGACTTCTTCAATCGCTTCCTTTTTTAATGCCTGCCTTTTTCCCTCCATGGCTTCAGTACTGAAGCTGCAGTTTTAGGGCAGCTGCTATTGTCCTAGAATTTACATATGTACCAAATGCTCTATCCCACTGTTGTTCTGCAACAGTGGTATAGCCAACCTTCTGATCGGGTCTTTTTCTCTTTTCAAATAAAATTGTTATTAATTTTGTTTCGCGTTTTTGCCCTCTAAACAGTCTCAATTGCATGGAGGTCTCGTTGTAATCTGCAGCAACAAATATTTGCATTTGACCCATGTTTGTAAATTCACTATATATTTGAATTTATTATGCAAATAGCATGTAATGTTTATTATTTTAATACAAGAAAAAAAATTTGTTTTTTATGGGTTATCCAATAGCATTTACAAAAACAAAACAACAAAAAAAAAGAGTCAGCCTGGAATAAAAACAATAGAAACAAAAAAATTTAATGCTACCGGATAACCCATAGGTACTAAAAAGTTGAATAAATGATCAAACATATGTGCAACTTATCAAAGGCAATAAGCAAAAAAAAAGACAATGCTTATGAAGATAGAAATAGCCATCGTCTTGGAATTATTGCTGGCAATTTACAGTATTTTGACAATGCTTCAAATTAAAATCGAAAATGTTGAATGGTTAATTAGACTTAGCGCTATTTTTTCTGTAGTCAATTGTACGTACAACAAACTAAAGCTATTCAAAAATTTCCACAGAGTTGGAGGTGTGTTAATTAGTCCAATTTTTGGCACACATTTTTCAGGTGATGTGTAGTAAGTAATATCTCATTAGAAAGCTAAGAAATTTTCTTCTTATGCGCTAACGCTTTTTTTTTTTTCTTTATTGAATATTTAGCAATTTTTCATTAAAAACAAGAACAATTTAATCAATTATGCATTCTCCATTATTGCTTACGACCTGCTCCCACCTTTCGACCAATTGGTCAATGCCCTTTCGCCAGAAATCGCTGGGTCTAGACTCGAAGAAGTCGTTGAGCCCCTTTTTTAAGGTCCTCCTCCTTGTCGAAAGTTACACCCCTCATGTGATTAACGAAGGAGCGGAAAAGATAGTAGTCTGTTGAAGCAAGATTGGGAGAGTACGGTGGGTGCTAAATTGTGGTTTTCCATAGTTTCCCTGTTCAAATGGTGCGTCATCCCAAAGCAAAATCTTTTTTGAAGAGAATATTTAAATTTTCATTTGGAATCATATGCAGAATTATTGTTTTATTCTGCAGACTTCTGCAGCATTTCGCCAGTATTGGTATAGATACTATTTGTTTAATTTCTGCAAAACATTATTCACCACTTTTGTAGGCTTCTTTCCCCGTGATTAGTCATAACAGCTTTCGTTTTCTAGCTTTAGTTTTCTGCAGACTCTTGTGGTGATCTGTTTCCGAAAACATTTTCTCAGAAATTGTATGTTAACATAATTTACATCTACCAAAATGAATTCTTTGACAAGCGGCCTTGACGAAAACATATTTTCTGATGTGGCTGAACACTTTGAGGAGGACAAAGATCTCGCGCTTGAGACACCACCATCCTCCCCTATAAGAAAAAGGGATGTGGAGAAATATGGCAGCAAACCCGCGAACAGGTGAGCATTATTAATGAAAATGTTATAAAATTTACGAAGCATAAAATTCCATTTCTGTAGTCTGTTCTCGCTTGCCCACGTGTCTTTGAAGATCAACGAGCTGTGGTCTACTGCCAGAGAACGAGTTTTCGGAGAGGATTACTGGTAAGGTTTTCATCATAATACGTTTAATTGTATGCTCCATTGACGAAAATCGAACGTGGGCGTGATCAGGAGAATTAATTTACAAATTGAGCATAAAATTCCTGTGGACTGCAGTTTTGGAGCTACTAGGATATAACCACTTCAACCCCCCTTAACCTCCATTATTTTATGTTTTTTGTAACCTTTTTGTATCTCAGTCTAAGTGTTCAAAATGACATCAAACATATGACAGAAGATGATGATAAAATCTCGAAAGAATTTGTATAAGTCTCGCTACAATTAAGTTTCGTCAATCAGTCTTGTCTACAGGTCTTTCCAGAAGGTATTTTTCTACTTTATTTTTAGGATTCCAACAGACCCCTACGAAGTCGCCTTTTTCCCACCAGAACTCCTGGCAGCTCATATAGTGATATACCCTCCACAATATTCACAAAAAAGTGGAGCGCAAGTCCCACTCACCGTTGTGCAGGGCTCTATCAAAAATGAGCCAGCCACCACATTGGTAAGTCCACAGACTTTTGCGCGCAAAAAAAAATTTTAACAGTCTTATTTGTAGCACCATGTAGTCTATACTTTTGTTGGGATGTTGCCAGGAGAAATTAGGGATCATTGCGAATCCTTGACCATCTATCGCTCTACTGATGTGGGTGAGGCATTGGACTTCTGCAGAAGGTGTGAAGAGTGCAGAGCCCTGTTAAGATGGCTGGGTTAATTTTGCCAACTTTAACCTTCACAATCAAAAGCGAAATAAAACTTGCTTTAGATAAGAAAAAGGATGTGAGAAAAGCGATCAGAGATATAACCAACAAGGTATGGGTTTGTTAGGTTCTATGGAAAACTCATTGTATAAACTTAAGGACGAAAAAGACATTAGAAACTACCTGTATTACTCTTTTTTAATCAATTTTCTTTTTGCAGTTCCAAGCACATCCCTTGTGGAGAATGGTAGTGGATTTACATCTAATTTTGTGTGGAACCAAAAACGTTTAGGTGCACATTGCTATTTCTTGTTCTCGAGCTGATATATTCACTGTAAGCTTCAATAATATTATTCTAACCTAGATATATATGATTGTAATAAAGGATGATGGATTGAACTATTTGAAAAGCATTGGATACTCTGTGGATGAGTTAATCAACACCATCTCCAGCCCTGAAGGCCAGACACCTCTTATGCATGCCATTGAGACCAATCAATTGTCTATTGCTAAATTTTTATTGAAAATTGGGGCTGATCCTTCAGCTAGAGACATGCTAGGCAACAATGCCATGCACTACGCTTCCCTTGGTATAGTTTTTATATGTCTAAAAATTATTTCTAACAAATTTTACAAGCATTTTTGTAGCCTCAGTTCAGATGTTGGAGGCAGTATGGGAGGTTGACGCCTCTAAACCACTTTTGAATTTGATGAATAATGATGGCTTCACGCCTGTGCTCCTGGCTATTAGGTAAACACCCCTTTTTAGTTTTCGGTTTTCACGAAAAAGTAGTTTCAGGAATGCAAACCCACGTTGTTTGACCACTCTGGTAAATTTTACTCAAAATCAAATGGGAGGGGGAGGAGGATGGGGCTGGCGGATAATTATAGTCTATTTATACAGATGAATCCGGGCAAAAAGCCTATTTTTTTTTTTTAATTTGTTGAATATTATTTGGATCGCCAGACTTGCTAGTTTTTTACAGCTTATTTAAAAGACAAAATGCTACTTGATTCATGAATTCTACAAATGCATGAATCACATAATATTTTTTACAAAATCACATATCACATAAAATAATAATTAGATTTTCGAGATTCTTAGAAGATTGAAAAATTGAGCGACCAGTCTCTGTTATATAAATATTGTTCTCATTTCAGCTCGGTTTTGGAGCTGAACTAAATCTGAGAGTGTCTGGGAAGAACCCGCTATTTGAAGCAGTCCAAAACAAAAGCAAATCAATTGAGTAAATTAAAACTCTTTTTTATACTATTACAAACGTGCATATTTTCAGAGTTATTCGTGCCCTTTTGGAGGCTTCTCCCAATCTTTTAAACACCATTGATATGGCTACTGGCAAGTAAGTAGTTTTAGTTGATACAGTCGATTCTCGATACAACATAAGCCTAGATATAAGATATCCTCTACATTGAATACTCCGGGCTGGTTCCCGACAAACCAATTCTTCCTCGATATATAAGATACTGTCAAGGAAATTGCCAAGAAATATAAATTTAAAATTCCAATTTCGTGTTTTGCCACGAAAATATTTTTGTTTTCCCCCTAAATTCGCCTCCGTTATTATTATTGTTCTCGTCGTTTTCTATTTTTAGTAGTGCCTTGCTTATTATTGAACTCTAGACTAACTATGCAAACTCTTTGAGTAGTTGAATAGACGTTTGTGAAGGAAAACTTGATATAACATACGGCTTTCGATATTAGCCAAATTCTCGATACCAGATACCCCCGATATAACATACCCCGGGCTCGGTCATCAGGTTGTGTGTCTGGAGACTCGAGTGTATATTTTTGACAATTATATTTAATGTTGTAGCACAGTGCTTCATGTAGCCCTGTTCAAAACTCCACTGATGGGTGTTCTCTCTTTGAAACACAAGGAAATGGATTTGAATGCTAAGAATAAGGCTGGTCAAGCAGTATTCTTTGAACCTTCTACAGATAAAAGTATAAAAAGTAAAAAATTTCTATAGGCTTTACACCTTTACGCCAGCAGAGGTGATATAGGTTAGTTATTTTTCTAAAACTATGGTCCAAATTGAAATTCTTTATCTAGTATGCATTTATCTCTACTTGCCAATATTTATTTCTAAAATTTTGAATTGTTTGAATGAAAATACAATGTTGTATGTATTACCTTGTTTATTCAAATATACCCAACCTTTCCTCCAATTAAATTGAGTTTGCTGATACCTTATTCGGCCATATTTTACAAATCGAAAGTTTTTTTGCCTTGATACCCCGTGTTATTCTCGCCCTTCGCAAGCATTTTTAATACGGTAAAAACTATGAATAAAGGCTATTTTCCGCCCCCTTTTGTCATTGAAGTCGAAAATTTCAATATTGTGCCTTGGTATCCCAAGCAAACAATATTAGGAACAGTATTTTTAGACTCCGGAGACTACACTTAGGCATACGACTAAGTCTTGGGCTTGGGTAGGCTAGCGCAGGGTAGTCGTGAACCACTAAACATAGGTGAAACGAAGTATACGCTTCGTTTCGGCTGACCTAGGCTTGGTGGTATCGCCTACAACCGAAAAATCTTTTATGCTCACATATTTTTGAAAAATAAGCTGTTCTTTTAGGAATGATAGTCACATTGGGTAACATTGATTTTCCCAACTTATTTTCCAATTTATTTGTATATTTATTTAGCCTCTTACCATTGTGATTTGAATGTGACCAATAACAATGGCAACACTGCTTTACATTTGGTATGAGCAACAATATTTAGTTACTTTTTTAAATTCAAATATTTCAGGCGGTTTCCAAACGATATCTTTATGTCACTCGACTATTGTTGTGCTTGGGTTGGTCAGTCTATTAAGTTGGTATTAAAATAACAAATATTTAGGAGCTGATCCAAATGTTATAAATGAACATGATGACAGGTAAATTCCAAATCTATTTTGAACCTAAAATAGCTTGTTTTTATAGTCCAAGACATTTGGCTGCCAAACTAAATGAGTGAGTTAGGCTATTTTCTTCAGCAGTTAAATTTACAATCTTCAGAAACATCCTTGTAAGAAGCCTTGTAATTTGTGGAGCCAAGAGATGTCCACCTACGAAAACAGGTAGTTTTGGTACAGAAACTTCTCAAAACTTCATAAAACTTTTCATAAAGTTAATTTTAATGCCTTTAAATACGATGTCATCGTTTTTAATGCAGTAAAATTGAAACGTTTTCTTTTTGAAAAACGTTCCTATTCCGTAAACTTGATAAATTTAGTGAAACTTTATCTAAAATTTCATTTAGGATGTGTGTCTGGCTGTGTAAATGAGAAATCTCTGCAATTTTTAACTAAAACTCCTTCATCTGCACATCCTCAAATAACCAGTCCTAGGTCGATGTCTTTGATTGAAGAAACAGACAATAGATCTCAGGAGAAGGAATACAGGTACAACAAAATACAGGTGGGCTTTTTGTCTTTCTATAAATTGGCGATTCAATCGCAAAAAATTCAGGATTTTGAGCATAATGTAAGTCACACAGGCAAAGCTGTCAATATTCATGAAAAATTGACCTTTTCAGGAAATTTATCAGGAAATGATTGAAAGATTGACTGAAATGGCGAATAAAAAAGATCATAATTCAAACATAATCAATGTTTTGACACTTGATGGGGGAGGTATCTTTTATTCTTTTCATTTGCCACAAATATATATATATATAAAAAAAAAAATTTTAGGTATAAGAGGATTGGTTATCTGCCAGGTAATAAAATGACCGAAATATTATACAAAATAACTACTGAATTGTAGACTTTGATGGAAGTAGAGAAAGTTATGGGCGAACCTATTTTCAAATATTTTGATTGGATCGCTGGCACTTCCACTGGTTCGCTAATTGCTGCCGGTCTTTCTTTGGGTAAAGAAATACGATTTTTACATCTTTTATTGGTAAATTTAAGGAAAAAGCCTTCGCCAAATCCAAATGATTTATCTCAGATTCAAAGATCTAATATTCGAAGGTTGGGTCAGACCGTATAACTCGTTGGTTTTGGAAGCCTTTATTCAAGCTGAAATGGGAGCCAAAACTCTGCTTTCTGATCTGAAATGGCCAAGGTAAGAAAGCAAATGAATAAACTGAAGCTTTAAGATTTCAAATAATCTTTAATAATCTCATAATTAATCGTCGATTTCTCTGTTAAAGTAGTGATTACTTGAAAAACACTTTATCTCAAATTTTAGTCGAAAACTTGACATTTTTCAACTTTCGGCTTAATTGGTGGCGAACTTATGATTTGCTTCTTCTTTTCGACTCGAATAGTCGACAGTTCCAGCTATTCGACAACGCCACCTACGAAAATAAAAAATGCGAAGCGTCATATTTTGCTATCCTTTGATATTGTCTAACAAATTCGTCTTTCAGAAGAAGCTAATACATCACGATTTCGAATAAAGTGCGAAAATTTTTAAATATAACCAAACGAAAACATAGAAAAATCAGCGAATCAGATAAAGTGGAGTTTTATCGACACAAAAAGCCAAAAAGCAACAAATCGGTTAAAAATTAGTGATGCTGTGAGTCTTGACATTATGGTCAAATTTTTTTACAAAACTTTACTTAAACAGCTGTTAAGAATGATGTTCACAGTAACAAGAGCAGATTGTTTTCCTGTTCAGCTGGAGTTTATGCGCAATTATCGTCTGCCTGTTAGTTAAGCTTTTAAAATAATCACAAATTTCTTCTATCATTTTTTTAGCTGTCGGAAGAAGAAAACAATGATCTCGGGTTTACTGATCCAAATGATATTCTATTGTGGAAAGCTTTGAGAAGGTCTTCAGCAGCGCCCACCTACTTTTCTTGTGTGGACAACAAGTATATAGATGGAGGAATTTGTGCCAACAACCCCACTCTAGATATGCTCACAGAAATACAGCTGTGGAATAGTGTCAACAAATATAAGGTATATAGAATAAAGTAGGGAGCAAAAAAAAAGATAAATAAATGCTTTAGAAAATGTCGAATAAAGTGGAAATTGGGTGTGTGCTTAGCATAGGTAAATTTTATTATTTTTTGACTTAATTAAAAAGGTTTTTTGAGGCACTGGTGCAATCCCAACTATTCCACTTGATCCAAACCATCTGGAAATATCGGCAAACCCATACACTGCTGCTGTGGCTATAAAAAACCTTGGAGTTATTCTGGTGGATCAAGTATGTAGTATGCAAGTACGTATTGTTTTTGGTTGAGTTTCTAGGTAACCGCCACCGAAGGAGCGCCTGTTATCAGAGCTGGTTACATTTAATTTAGTCTAACAATGCTGGAAAAATACTTCTTTACAGGCTCTTGGTGTGTGACGCATAGAACGCCTTATTTCAGATTAAGTGCTCCTCTTTTCAAAGACGTTGCTATGGGTATGTTGATAGCCTACTTTTCTCCCCAAATATAATACTAAAAAGGGTAACGGAGGTTTTATCTCGGTGGTAAAAGCAAGAAATTTTTAAAGTCCCTTGTACAATAGTCGCGTCTTGCAAAACACAGTTGCACATCAAATGATTGAAGTCAAATAGAACCCATTTTAGTAAGCTTTGCCGTGCTTAGTTTTTCAGCTTTGATTTAGTACCAATATTTTAGGCAAATAAGAGTTCTAAAAATTGGATGTGAAAGAGTAAAAGACAGAAGGTCATCAAAAAAATTGCTTAGGCTTCCGTCTGTGTCGTCCTGCTAACGATTGCAGTCATTGTATCACTGTACTGCGATCATTTTACACGTGGCTTTTAGATAAATTTATATTTTCGTAAAAAAATATACTTGTTGAAGACGATGAATACAAATGCTTGTGGGACACGTATATTTGGTCTAGAAATACACTTTTTGTCATGCTCAAAAATTATTGAAGTACCATAAAAAAGTATAATGATAGACAAAAGAAAAAAAATTTCAAGTACAGTTAACCCTCGATTTAACAACCCCCTGAAACCAATTTGGTTGGTTTTATAGGAGAATACGTAAAACTGACCACTCTTTCTTGTGCAAGAAGCGAAAAAAGAAGGAAAGCAATCCCAAACAAAGAATTTCTTCAAACTGTCAAATACTCCTTAATTTTTGCTATTATGGATATTATATCAAAAACAATAAATTGTTTCTTGGTTGTTTGTAAAAAATGTTCTTTTCAGTCAAAAATTGACTAGTCTCTACAAAAAACCTCAATCTAACGACGCCTTGAAAGATTTTTTGGCTGAGAAACTTTGATTTAACGATCCCCCGATTTAATGACTCCCTCGA
Organism: Subanguina moxae; assembly: GCA_000981365.1. Classification (NCBI taxonomy): domain Eukaryota; kingdom Metazoa; phylum Nematoda; class Chromadorea; order Rhabditida; family Anguinidae; genus Subanguina; species Subanguina moxae. Next base: position 12,876 of record BBSZ01007535.1, on the reverse strand, counting down.
TTTAACAACCTCCTTGAGTCACCCCAAAGGGGTCGTCAAATCGAGGATTGACTGTATAGACACTCAAAACACACTATGCATTTAGTGTTGACTTTACATTTCTTGGACTGATATTTTTTGCAGATAACCGTGACGATATTGACCTGTCCAGAATGTAATTTATTAAGCCTTTGTATCCAAACCGAATTTTTACAATTAATTTTGCAGGATGTGGGATTGCATGGAATACACTTATAAACACCGGGATTACATTGAAAAAATATGCGTTTTAATAAAAAAAATAGGTAAATTTTTTATTAGAACATGTTTTAATTTTAATTTATTTTTACTAGGAGAATCATGGACTAGACGCCATCTGTTTAACTCCAGAGATAAACATTGTGACATGGAGACACAGACTTCGGCCCCTTCTAGTCCATCTTAAGACGTCTAATTTAAGCTGCAAGACCTTAATACACTTATAGCAAGCATCAGAATAATCACCGAAATTTATTGTTAGTTAAACATTTTATCATTTGTTTCAGTGTCTTTTGGAGTTTTTATAAGAGCTTGTTGTGAAATATTTTCACTTACTTTGGTAAATTACCAACAATCTTGATGTTTCACAGTTATAACTGGTGAATCAAAAGTTTTTTGCGGACTTTTGAGCTCATTTTTAAAAAGGCAAATATTGCAATTCAAAAATTCCAAATATACAGAGTTGTAGCTCTGAGAATTCTCTACGCAACTGTATGTTCTCTTTTTATTTTACTCATTAAAATGACCAGCATTGGCCGCAATACATTTACGTAGTCGTTTAGGGAACCGTCAATGGCATTTTGAATATAGTTTTGTGGAATTGCCTCCCATTCTCTGACCAGTGATGCCTTCAGCGTCAGGATTGAGTTGTGGGGCTTACAGCAGACCTTGGACTGGAGGTAGGGCCATGCAAAGTAGTCCATCATATTCCAGTCGGGGGAGTTGAGAGCCCACTCTCCAATTGGGCTCGTGTGATGTGGGTCCACTTTGATAAAATCGGGGAAGTTTTCGGCGATCTAATTCTGTGTTTCATAGGCTCTGTAGCTGGGGCCCCATCTTGTTGAAGACACCCCACCCCCAAATTGGTTTTGGCCCATGACACCACTTACATCTCCAACAATTACGGGCCCATTAACTTTTTCATAGAAAACAAGACAAAAGAAGCTGCTGAATGACTCATATTTCTGTCTTTCCTCTGTTTGCTCCACTTTCTAGATGAACTTTTAACATAAATAAAAGGTAAATATACAATTGTGTAGAGAATTGTCAGGGCTACATCTCTCTATATTGCAATATTTGTATTTTTAAAAGTGAGCTCAAAAGTTTGCAAAAGACTTTTGACTCACCAGTTACAGCCTTACTACCATCTCATTCCAATAAGATTTGTCTTTATATGAATGATGCTGGGAACAAAAGTTTTTAATTCAACCTAGTTGAGCGTCAATGGTGCAATATTTTTAAAATAATAACTTAGTCAACGTTGAGAATGGTATTCTCATTTGCAGATCTCTCTTTCTTCTTCAAAACATTTTTGTTTGTTATTATAGTTGTATGCTGTCTGACTAATCCGCCCAAATACATAGTTTAATAGAAAAATAGATATCAATGATCACTACACAAAAATAGCCTATTATCTGACCTTGTCTTTGGACATTGTGAGGATATATTGTGCAATATAGGTCAAATTATAACACTGACCACATAAAAACAAAGCCCTACCTCCAAAAAGCTCGAAATCAAGTCTTTCTTAGATTAAATACACCTCATTTTTAGTAAAGTCATTAGATAAAGCTTTTCACTCTACTCTATCATGCCCCCCCCTTAAATTTAACTACTACAAAATACGTGTACTATCCCTCCTAACCTATTTTAATGTCTTAAAATCGGTAAAACGAGTCGTTTTGGGCCTGTCATTTGCGGTTAAGGCAGTTTTTTCTGCAACCCATTTGTGCAATTTTTTTGCCCTTTTACCATGCTTTTCTCACTGGACTATGGCAAAAAAGGCCTGAAATGCATTTCTTGCTCGGATTCATCTCACAGGTATATCTGTACGCGCATCTCTAACTCTCAAGCCCCCGTCACTCATCCCTTATGGAGGCGACGGGGGCTCAGGGGCTTGAGGGCTTGGATAATACAGTAGTACCCACCTTTTATTCTCCTCTCAGTTACTACTTTGGCCTCTTTATAAGGAAACTTTCGCTTAAAAATGCTTTTTAAGCACTTTTAGAAAACTTGCTTGGTAGGAGGGAGCGCATAACCAAGTAACGTCAAATAATCTTTACTGACAAAACATAACAAATAACATATGTTTCTTTATTGTCAGACTTGTTTTACATCGGTCTGTCAGAGTCAATTGTATTGGGTTACAGAGTCCCATTGTATTGGGTTGGCAAATAATTTTTTTTTAGACTCTGTAACACAATGTGTTTATGATGCGAATGCGCATTTATCAAACACATTGTGTTACAGAGTCTATTACAAAGTTATTTTTGAAAATAATAATTTTAAATTTGTAAATATAGATAGTTTGGCAAAGAAACATTTGCTCGAAACAGTTGCTATTAAATTCTTATGATCTAGTAAAAAATTTTTTAACTTTTTGGAATATGGAGACGGGTGGTGGACAGTGCAGTTCTTTTGGATCACGAGATCGGTTCACATTTTTGGTGTATTTCAACTCTCCTTCTTCCCGTTTAAATTTGCACTGCTCAAACACTTGGGTCCGTACACTTCTATCGTGCAGAGTGCTAATTACAGTTGTAAAAGGTCTTTCCTTCTCGATATAGGTAAAAAAAGCCTCCATGAGGGCTGTTCCAACGGCCACGCTATTTTGATCAGGCAATTCAAATTCCGTGATTTGTACTGTCGTCTTGTTATCTGAGATTATAGCTTTTGAGAAAAACATATGGCCAACTTCTTTTTCTTTAATCTCGCAGCGAAGATGATCGTACATGTGTGCATAAGAATTACACACTACTTTGAGATACATTTTTTGGCAAGGTGCTGAAAAATACCAATTAAAGAAATAAATATTTATAGCACAAGATTTTTAGTTGAAAATTTTAAGTTAAAAAACTTGTTCTATTCTTAAGGTTATTGTTCTATTTTCTATTTCTATTCTATTCTATTCTTAGATGGGCCCTCTAAGGCAAAGGGTAAGGGAACCAAAAAGAAAGGTTTTTACTTTTAAAAGCTACTTTAAATAGTCTAAGAATATGAAGGTATGAATATGAAAGAAAAAATGGACTTCTATATTAATAGAGGCACTACTGGAATATAACCCTCCCAAAAGTGCCAGGAGCATGCAATTTTTCCAAAAATTATTATTTCATTACAATTATATTGGGTTGGCAAATAATTTTTTGCGGTTTTGTTTAATTGCTTGTATGACCATGCTTTCCTGAGTACATTGCATAGCATAATATAACAATTGAAAGTGCTCGAGCTTATCTATCACAATGTCATCTTCCTTTTTTGTTTTCACTAATTTTACCCCGTTTTTAGGATTTTGAAATGGTCAGCCCCGTTGACCAAAAACAGCACTTTCGACACATGCTTCTTGACGCCTTTAGCAATTTTGACCTTTCAAGACACTCCCCACACCGGTAGGCCATCCAACATTGACGAGGGCCAACTTCCGGTCTTGTTGGAGTAGGATAGGCGTCAAACCCAAAGGAATTGGCCGAGAAAATGGGCTCTACTCAGCCAACTATCTGCAACTACCTCAAATCCATGGGATTCACTCAAAAATTGGGAGGTAGGGTGCCACACAAATTGAATGAAGAGCAGAAGGAAAAGCGGGTTTTGTTTGCCATTCAAAATCTTGCTCGCCATCGTGCCACCCGCGGCCATAAGGATTGATTCCTGTAAAGAATTGTCACTGGAGACGAGAAGTGGTGTCTCTACGTCAATATGAAGCAAAGGAAGGAGTGGGTGGCCCCAGGAGACACGCCAAAGGCGAGGATCAAACAGGATCTCCACCCAGAAAAGAGAATGATTTGTGTCTGGTGGGACTGGGAAGGCCTTGTGCACTGGGAGATGCCTGAGAAGAACGAAAAGGTCAATCAGAACCTCTACGCATCCCACTTGCACCGAGTAAACGAGGCTCTTCAGCAGAAAAGACCCGGCAGAAGAGGTCAAGTCATCCTGCTCCACGACAACGCCAGATCCCAAAATTTTTTCAAAACCACCATCAAGGAACCAGGATCTCCACCCAGAAAAGAGAATGATTTGTGTCTGGTGGGACTGGGAGGGCCTTCTTTTACTGGGAGATGCTTATCCAAGGTAAGGGTCCAAAATAAGGGTCTAGGGATAAGGGTCCAGGGGTAAGGGTCCAAGAATAAGGCCAAACTACGGTACGTGCTACCGGCTCTAATGTTCTAAAGCCGTTTTAACTGCTAGGAGATTGAAAACTTGAGCTGCCGGACGTCTTATTATAGAAAATACGGCATACTCTTTTAAATAATGTTTAAATGAATGTTTCCTACCAAAGGTATAATCAGTTTCTTTATCATTTGCATCTGCAGAACCATTAATTTGAATTAGTGCAATAATAAAGGTTGCAAACATATATTGAAGCGTCATCTCGAATATGAGCAGAAAATAATCTTAACTTAAGATTCTTAAGTTATTATTTTTGATTAGGTCAAAATAAAAACAAACAACACTTAGATTAATAAGTTTAGACACTTGAATATAATAAAAGATCCTAATAAAAAGATGCTCGTTTCTTATCCTGTCTGATTGTCAAAATACCGAGAACGAGCATCTAACTAATTATAGTTTAGAAACATGTCAAAATATTGAAGGAAACAATGTAAGACCTTATAAATGCACATTAAAATACCCTGGTCCTGGTTTCAATCAAATAGATAGACACTGGACAAAACAGTATCTTAGAGGCAATATTTTTAGTGTGTCGAACAATATTTGGGCGATATTTTTTATATTTTTCCAAAAATTTTTTTCTTCTAAACCTTAAGAAAAAAGACTTTGGTACCACTGTATTATACACCCCCCCCCCAATCGTTTATACCCCCCAAAAAAAAGTACTTGGTTTTCTAGTATATTGAACATTTAAGAAGCATTTTTTCACCATTTTTAAGGGATCAAGGGCATAGGGAGGGGAAGGGACAATTAAAGGTCACTTTCTAAGGAGGGCCCACTCAAGAAAAAATATCTTGAACATAGCTTTGTCAACTGGGCTCTACCACATAAAAAAGCTCTGGCATGCATGCTATTTTCATGCATCCAGAGATGCTTCTCAAGTGATTTTTCTCTCAGTTATGGGTGTTTGCGCATCTCTAACTTTCAAGCCCCCGTCGTCCTCGTAAGGGGCCGACGAGGGCTTGAAGTGTGAGATGCGCGCACAGGCTTACCTGTGAGATGAATCCGAGCAAGATACTAGAGAAATAAATGCATTTCAGGCCTTTTTTGCCATAGTCCAGTGAGAAAAACATGGTAAAAGGGCAAAAAAAGGCAAAAAATTGCACAAATGAGTTGCAGAAACAACTGCCTTAACCGCAAATGACAGGCCCAAAACAACTCGCTTTACCGTTTTTAGGACATTAAAAAGGTTAAAGGGGATGGAACACCTATTTTGTGGTAGTTACATCTGGGGGAGGTTATAATACAGTGGAGTCAAGACTTTTTTGCACGAAAACAAACAAGTTCTCACTTCAGTGGAAAATAAAATAATTTAAAAAGTTGACATTTTCAGCAATTGTGTGATTGCTTTTATACTATGGTAGTGAGACGTCAGACGTGTTTATTAATTTTTAGAGTGCATTTTTTAAACGTCTGTGCAAGGCTATGCGAGCAAGAAAGGCTTGTTGGTAAGCCTTTGTGTTCACCTATATTTTTAATTTTAACGCAGAGTATTTTAGAAGCACACACATAGTTTTTCTGCTGATAGGACTCTGTGTTTGATGAGTGCTACCCACCAGGTTTAAATTTAAATTTACTTGTATCCCTAAAAGCCTAAGATAGACAAAAAGTCATATGAATCAATGCTAGAGATTGCTTTTTATTGGTCTGCTTATCTGCGCAGATTTGTTAAAAAGCAATCGATAGACATCTGTAATTGAAAGAAGCAGTGTAATAAAAATTTTGTTGAGCTATTGAATCAAGTCATCTTTGGACTTTCTTCTTTAATTACACTAGTTATACGAGCTTGACAGAAATGCACAATCACAAAGTCGTCTTTCATCACCACTCACCTTGCAATGCAAAGCTTCTTTTGATCGCTGAAAAATTGATTTGCCTAGAAGTGACAGCAGTGGCAAAGCCGGTCGAATCATGTGAACACAAGCATGAAGTTTATTCAACGCGTAAGCACGAGTAAGATTACAAAAGAGTCATAAAGATTTTCTTGTAGAATGGAAGATCTCAAATGGAACGAAGATAACCAATATACTACACTTCCATAGTCCGAGAGTCCTTGATCAATAGCTAGAGGCGAGTCGAGATGAAGTGAATTCGACGATCGGCTAAAAAGGGTATTCGGTTAATTCTTACGCAGTCGGTAGAGATTTATTCCAAGTTACTTCAGTGACATGAAGTTAAAGCGAACGGGTAACGACCCCTAAAACAAATAAATAAGATCAGAAAACAAATAAAAGTACCTAACCAAACAATTGCACAGTTCCGTAGCTGAAAAAAGTGCTCACAACCAGTGCGCAGAGCGGAATGCAGAACAATGACTTCATTAGCTTGCATGCTCTTGCTCCATTCCTCGATCTTCATAGCAGACTTCAGCGGAACATGCCTAGGGATGCAGTTTTTGAGGGGCCGTGATATGTGAACTTACCAGCTCGGACGTTTTCACTTCCTTTACTCACGCGCAAGCCTCTTCTTTTGTGATTTTCTTTGTCCTCTTTGCTTTCATCGCAGCCATTGTTGCATTCGAAGTCCTCCGAGAGCAGAATAGCTTTATTGACAGCTCCTTTTGCACCACAGTAACGTGTATTGTTCGCATTATTGGGATCGCCTAAAAAGGCAAAAATAATGCTGAAATACACGACGGACAAAAACTGCAAAACCACGGACTTTTTCATATTATTTATATACCAAAAGATAGCTCAAACATTCAGCTACTAGAATAATTAAACCGATTTTCGTAAAGTTAAAAATAAAAAAAACCAGAAACCATTCAAAACAAACAACTGGCTTTTTTATGTGTAAAAATAGGGTTTTTTGTGTTTCTCATCTAATTTTTGTATAAAACACCCAAAATTTGTATTTTTTGCATGCGTTTTTATTACCAAAATGTAGCAAATTTACTTCTCTATCAGGTCTAAGGTTTGCTTTAGTGATTAATTCCCAAAGAAAGTCGCGACAATGTTAATCGAGCCAAACAAATCAACGAAAATTTTCGAAACTTTTCACAGATGGCTCGTATGATTTTCTACTTTTTTATGTTTTATGGTCGCGTGATAGCCAGTGATCACCCCTTGACTGTGGTGAAATTTTTGGTTATGAGGTTACAAAAGATGAAAGGAAAAACATAAAACTAGAAGTAATAAATAAAATAAACTCAAACACAACAATTTTTGCTGATGTACCACAATTTACATTTTTTGGGGCCGTGGGCCTAGTCCCTCCTGGTAGTGGATGTGTACGATGAGGACCCCCTCCTCCCTCAAAACATGGTGGATGTTTGGACAAAGCAATTACTCTAAGGTTTAGGGACATAGGAAAAATTAAAAGATGTAAAGATTCCAACAGTGTATTGCTCGAGTCCAAGGAATTTTGCATTCCTTTTTTACGAGTTTCGCAAATTTCACGAGATGTCCGAAAAGTGGGTTTCCGCTCCTTGGCTAACCACATGAGGGGCGTCACCTTTGACAAAAAGGAAAACCTTGAAACTGGCTTAATGAGTTCTTCGAGTCTCGACCCAGCGATTTTTGGCGAGGGGGCATTGATCAATTGGTTGGAAGACAGGTCGTAAGTAACTTGAGAGTTAAGCTTCTCGTACAATGAGGCGACGGCGACTGGCGATTGGCTGTGGCGACTGGCGACTCATTGTGCGCACTAAATCGCTACAGCCAATCGCCAGTCGCCGTCGCCTCATTGTACGAGAAGCTTAACTCTCAAGTTCCCTTACGGGGGCGACGGGAGTAGATACAACTGAGTAGTGACAAAAACACCTCTTAATTTTCTCAAAATGACTCCAAAACTATTGAAGGACAAATAGTGAGCATGCGAAAAAACTGAATCAAGCTTTATATACAATTGGAAAGAGGAAGAATAGGTCTACAAAATTGGGTACTTAGAATTTGAATAAATATTGTTGATATAAATTAGTTAAAACTTTTTTTGGGAACTTTTCTTGCACTATGAAAAATTGGCATACGGCACATATTCCACCATAAATTTTAGCACAAAATGTCCTCCCTTGAACTGCAATTGACACGTGTTTTTATTCAATAAACTCAATATTTTTTTAGATAAACATGGTCGTTGATTTTTAAGAAATCATGGGTAGTAGTGTATTTTTTGCACTTTTGTGCAACTCCATCTGATATCTGAGTCCCACATAAGAAAACGACGGTGGCTTGAGTGTTAGAGACGGGCGCAGACTTACCTGCTAGATGAATCCAAGCAATACAGTCAAATCCCAATTTAACGCCCCCCCCCGGGCTCAATTTGGGTGGCCGCTCACAAAATATCAGTAACCAGACCCTCGATTTAACGTTTTAAAGGTGTTTTTTCAATTTTTTTGATTTTTCGCAATATCGCTCAAATGATAGTTCGGGATGTGCAAATATTCTTTAGAATACTGTAATCAATACAGAAAAAAATGGTTTCAGAGCCTGAAAGCATAAAAAAAATTACACCAAGTGGAAATCCCCTTGGTTTGGCTGGTGCATGGACAAACACCTAAACTTGTGAGAGTCCCTTTCAAGGCAAACCGAAACAGAGGAAACGAGCAAGAATAAACAGGCAACTAAGAATGTTAAGATCAAAAAAGTTAGCCTAAGACCATGTAAAAAAGACCAGAAGAAGTTGATGAGCATGAGAAAATAATCATAAGAAATCAAAGTTGCAGAGTGACAAGTGTAAAATTTGCATATTGCAATTTTACTAAGAATTTGCATTTTGTAGTTAGTGAAATCTTGCCCCTGCAAGATAAATCCAAGCAATGCTCTTGAGAAATAAATGCATCTAGAGCCACTTTTTGCCCTGGTCCAGTAAGGGAGACGTGTAAATAATCCATACAAAAACTAGTGCACCTTATCATGCCCTTCCCCTTTTCCTATTAATAATTCAACTGGCGCTGAATTTTTTGAAAAAAAAACAATGATGCCCCATAATGGTTCTGAAAAGTTTTTTTCTCAAAAAGCTATAAACACGCAGCTTTCTCATGAAATCCGGGTCGCTTTATGTTAAAAAGTTGTTATTTCCTGTGTCCGACAAGTGCGGCTGGGAGGACAGGGGGATACTACACTGCGACCAAAATAGGTTTAGACCTTGTAACAGAAGTTATAAACAGACGTTCATAAATAAAGACGCCAAGTTTGGGAAAAAATACTTAAAAGCCTTGCAATACGAAAATGAAGAATGAAAATGATGCTGACAAGAAGCAGTCACGATTATTTATGCAGATCATCTGATGCAGTCTTAGGATCCCTAGAAAAATATCAAATGATACATAGAGGAAGAAGAATAGGAAAGAAATGTAAATAATGCTGATAGAAGGTATGCAATGCATTTTTTTGATTTTTCTTCAAAAACAACAGCACCTTCCAAAAATATCAGCATCTTGCAAGAATGTACAAACAAAGCAATAGCCCACATAGATTTTTTCCTCAAAAATTAAGTGCATCAAAAAATGAAAAGTGCACCAAATGAGAGGTAAACAGAGGAGGAGAGAAAATGTCAAAAAAATGTTGGATCACTTGCTAAACTCAAGTAGAGTTTCCATCTAAGTTTCCACCAAATCTATCTGAATACTCCGGACCAGTTGCATTGGCGCCTCTGGCACCTTTTCAGTTATTGGGTTTACAACAGGAATGTAACGGAAGTAAAATTTTGAAAACCGCACTACAGAATGCTTGCCTAAGCCAAAATACCTTAAAGGATGGCTTAAATACATTTTAGATGCTTTCGAAGATAATAGGCCCAATGAGGGTACCTAGGTAAGCAAAAAGAGTCTCTAAATTATCATAGCTAGGCGTATGATTCTTCGGATTGCTGCTGGTCAGATTCTCTCTTTTGAAGTATGTTTACTGACTCGTAGGTAGCCAAGCGCACAACTGTCCTTCAAATGAGCATTTCACCAGAATTTCCGCTATGATTATTTGGTCAACAGTCAGAATTGGACCCTTCTTATATTTATGTGTACACATACATGTTTATTTTGGTTGCTATCTCTGTGTCTCTCTTCCTTTTTGTTTGTTATTTCTAAAAAAAGCTTTTTGTTGTGAAATGACAACAAGTTACTTATTGTTCATTTGGTTTTGGCTGCTACAGTCAAGTCTCGATATAGGGGCACCCCTGGAGATCGGCCCTAATTGCAAGTGAAAAGTCTCGCGCTAATCGCAGAAGAACCAGAGAATGTTTTGAGCAATTGAAATTTCTTTTCTTCCTTAAAATAAGCAGAGTTAGTGCTGAAAGATGAGGGGCCGAGTAATGTATCCATTGCTTTCATTAAACCAGGCCAAATAACAACAGCTGTGTGTGGGTAGATATAATTAAGATCCTGGCTGCCTATCTGCTGATGCCCTCAATGTGTTTGATATTTGCTATTAGTTGTCTACTTTTGGCGTTGATATTATTGATTTTTTCACCTTTTCTCTTTTTGTAAATCAAATATTTAAATTTTTAGCCAAATATATATGCCTTTTGGCAAACATTTGTCTGCACTTAATTTGACGGACTTCAATTCACAGATTAATGGAGTTGGATTAAGAGCTCTTGTTAGCAGTAATGGAAGAAGTCCTTTGCCACAACATCGCTCTAGGTTATATTTATTAAAAAAAAACTTTTGTTTTTATCCCCCAAAATTGTTATTACATGTAAAATGAAACAAAATAATTAAATCTCATCGAATTTGCTGATTTTTCCTAAAACTAGATTAGAGACGTGTAAATTCAAAATTTGAAAAATGCCGTACAATAATTCATAAGTGCCATTTTGTCTTGCCTAAATGTGTCCAGTCCGATTTTGGCAATTAATCTTTATTCGCGGCTATCTTTTAATGTCAAATAGCTTATTTAATTTTTGTTCTCATTCAATTTTGTTTAGCATCCTCCATCTCAGTGGATGCGAGCATTTTCACTACGAATCAGTGGATTTGGGTCCTATTTTTGTAAAATTTGTAAGCGACCCAGCTTTAGTACAACACCAAGCTGATATTGACTTATATAAATGGAGGTTTAGTGTCCAATCAAACGGCAAGAAATGGTTTGTTTGTTTCTAGCCTATCCATATTTATTTTAAATCTTAGGTACATTAACAAAACTTTTTGTGAGCTGTCTGAGTTTGATTGTCAACTACACAGATGTGTTTTTGACAGAAGGCATAGCAAACTAGTTGAACTGGTCAGTTGTTGGTTTTTCACCTGAGTTTATTTATTTCATTGGAAATAGTCTTCAAAATTTAGAAAGAAAGAATATTTTTAAAAAAATCTCTATTAATACCACCCCCTCTAATAATACCCCACTCCCATATGGAAAAAGGAAACAATAAAAAAATTCTTGGCAAACTTTATTCCTCTCAATCAGCAACAAACAATGAAGCGCCATCATCAACATCACCAATGAACGCCTCTTTATCGTCATCCTGCTCTTCGTAGTCGTTGATGCCATCGCGGGGCTTCCCCTTACTTCTCACCTCCCAAATAATCTCCAGTCCTCTAGTACCGATCTTTTATGACTCAATCACCCGAAAATTTGGTACTGACACCAGGCACAAAAATGTAGCTGAGATTTAGGGCTATATTTTTGAGTATGGTGTCAGTACCCAATCGTCGAGTGGTTGAGCCGTTGAAATCGTTGACCACCGACCGTCGTGACGAGAAAGGGGGGGGGATTAATAGAGGTTATACGGTACTGATACCAGGCACAAAAATTCGATTTGTATATATTCTTCGTATTCCGGCGCACTCCGCTATCAAATTTTTGACAGCGGACTGTGCTGGAATTTTTGTTTCACCCTGATGCCGGCATCAGGGTCAAGCCCCTGGTGCCGGCATCAGATTTTTTAGTACATGCATAAGCATTCTATAAAAATAAATTCTCCACAAGAAAGCTATTTTCCGACCCTTTTAGTCATATAAATTCAGTTTTTGGGAAGTAGAAAAATAATGGTATTTTTAGGTACTACATTAAGGAAACTAATCAATATAACTAGTGCTGGAGACGGAACCGGAATTCGTACGGATTCCGGTCACCAGAATCCGGTTTTTTCTCAAATATGATATGATGAAAAAGGAAAAATTTTCTCTAGCCCCTGCGGTGTCTTCTCAAACCCAGCACTTTGAACTAGTTCGGTCCCTATAAATCCTTATTTTTTCACGTGGCCTTTGCTATCATATTTTTATGGTAGCATTATTTTTGGTTCCCTCTGGTATCACTACCAGAGGGGTGTGGCCCTTGAGCCGAGAGATTTAGGGGGGGTTTTAGGGGCGTCTAGGGGGGGTTTTAGGTGCGTTTGGGGGGGTTTTAGGTGCGTTTGCGGGGGGTTTACGGTGCTCTAGGTGCAAATTGCCCAGGGCTGCTTGGCTATGGAGAGTTGGATTTGACTAATTTCGTTAAGATCGTACCAGTCGCTGGCGATAAGACTGCTCTAAACCGCTAAAGATATCGCTGACTAGCGCCTTTTCAGTCTCTACACCCCCCTAAAGCCCCCCTAAAC
>BBSZ01007534.1:0-16237 GCA_000981365.1 Subanguina moxae | reverse complement strand
TGGATTTTGACCCTCCAAAACCCGCCCCTCAAGCCCGCAAAACCCCAAATGAACATCACTAATTCCTACCTCCTGCGGAGGATTCCTCCGGAGGGAGGATTTTTTCCTCCACCTCCACCTCCGGCCGGAGGACGGAGGTGGAGGCGGAGGAAAAAATTTTTTAGGCCGGAGGCCGGAGGTGGAGGTGGAGGAAAAAATTTTTGAAGCCGGAGGCCGGAGGCGGAGGTGGAGGAAAAAATTTTTGAAGCCGGAGGTCGGAGGTGGAGGTGGAGGAGAAAATTTTTCAAAATACATCCCTGTGAATGGTAACAACGACAATATTGATGAATGTCGAAAATAAAATTTACCATAACGGGTCAGTTTCCGCCCGCCATTTTCAAAGCTTTCGAGTAAAAAAATCACAAAATGGACATTTACTTAACTTAGTAAGGGTTCTCCTTTTTGTAAAAAAGAAAAACGCCGCACTTTACACCCCAATTGTTGAACAAGAATTTTCTATAATTCCCGTATGAAAATTACAACCACACTTTATTTCGCAAAAAACCAGCATACACATAACACTGTAACAATAATACCTATAATACTGACGATTATTTAACGCTCAACAGTTGCCTTCTTTTTCGTAATTCTTCGTTCAATTTTCCTCTTAAGATGAGTCTTGAACGAGAAAATGTCCCCATCCCATTTGGCAATGGTCTGCTTGTCACAAATCCAGATCTCATCGGTAACCTAAAAAAGTAAACCCGTAAGTAAACTCGTTGCGACCAAAGACTGTAATAATACCTGTTGAACCAATCGGAAGTCGTGCGAAACTAGAATCACTCCACCCGAGAAATTGTTTATAGCTTCAGCTAAGGCGTCGATACTCTCCAAATCTAGATGGTTCGTGGGCTCGTCAAGAAACAATAGATGGGGCTGCTGCCAGGCCAACCAAGCAAACGACACGCGACATCTTTCTCCGTCCGACAGCTGTTTCATGGGACAAGTCTAGAACAAATGGAACTGAATCATTCGTGATCTACCAGACTTTACGTCTTATAAATACATGCGGACACATTGCGTATCCAACATTTGCTCAAATTTCTTGCACAATGACATTCATGCACAAAAATTTGTTGCAAAAGAAGTCCTTCGCAAAAATTAAATGTACAAACTGCATACGCAAGTGTTAACAAGCCCAATTTCCACTTACTTGCTCACGACCAGTCAGTCCATATCTGCCTATGATCTTTCGCATCTCTTCTTTTTCCTTGACTTCTGGAAAACACTTTTGCATGTATTCAAGCGCCGAAAGATCCAGAGGAAGCTCTTCATGGAGATGCTAAAAAAATATATGTTTTAAGACGTTTTAAGTTTCAAGGTATGTCGGAATTTTCGAACTTGGTGGTATTTTCCGATTTTGCAGTGCGCATGTCGACGTATCATCCCATCTGTTGGCTCAAGATCACCACTCAGCAATTTCAAAAGAGTCGACTTGCCAGCTCCATTAGGCCCAACCAAAGCCACTCTAAAAAAACGTTTTTAGGTCACCAATCTAAATAACATTACCCAACGCAAACCTTGTGTCCAAATCAATACCGAAATCCAAATTCTTGTAGATAAACGGCGAATCTGGCTTGTAGCGGAACGATACTTGTTGAATCATGATTACTGGCGGCGGAATATTGTCTGGCTGAAAGAAGTAAAATTGTTTGATGTGCTCAGCTGCCACCTTTTCTGTCAGTCCACCGGCCACCATTTTAGCCATTGTCTTTTCTTTGCTTTGCGCCTGTCGAGCTAGTTTCGCATTGCCATGACCGAATCGAGCGACATAATCCTGCAGAAGACAAAAGTTAAGAAACTATCTGCAAAACAAGTAGAGCGTTTTTAACAAGTAGAGCGACCTTCATGTGTTTAATCTGTGCCTGTTCCCAATTGTAACGTTTAGCTTGATTTTCCTCTAGCTCAAGTCGAGTTCGAACAAAAGTATCGTAATCTCCCTGAAAAGCAGAATACCTCAACTACCTATAAAACAGTATTTATAGAACTGACCGAGTAGTAAATAAGCTTCTTTTGGAACAGGTGAATTATGTTTGTACAAACGTTGTTCATGAAATCCTGTGAGTGAGAGACAATAAGCAAGGAGCGTTTATAACTGAAAACATAATTTAAAAAACTGTCCAACCACAAATTTAGGTAAGAAGAAACTTAGCAAGTTCCGTTTCAAGCCAGACGCAAGCATCCAAGTCAAGATGATTAGTTGGCTCGTCTAACAGTAGCAAGGACGGCTTCAAGAACAAAGCACGGGCTAGAGCGATACGCATACGCCAACCACCTAAAATAGCATTTTTGACCCTAAATAAATTAGAAAATTAGTTTTTATTAACCAGAAAAATCTTTGCATTTCTTCTGCATCATCTGAGTAGTAAAGCCCAAACCGGTCAAAATATCTGCTGCCTTCGTTTCTGCTGAGTCGACATCCATCTCTTCCAAACGATCGTATATGTCCAGCAATTTCTGTTGACTTTCTGAAAGGTACGAACGATATAGAATTGTACAAGCAAACGAATTACCATCGTCTTCTTGCGTCGCCAAATCCTCAGCCTTCTTTTCCAGTTTAATGCGCTCCTTATCTACATCAACCACAGCTTTCAAAGCGGATACCTCACTGGCAGAAATCTCTCTCGAAACCAAAAACATGTCAATGTGGCCCGGAATAGGCATCTCACGTAGAAACAGCGCTTGCATCAAAGATGATTTTCCTAATAAGTATAAATATGACGACTATAGGTTCAGCAGAAAAAATAAGAAATAACTCACCACTTCCGTTAAGGCCAATCAAGCCATAGCGTTGCCCCATATTGATTTCTAAAGTAGTATCTGTCACTAGCTCACGCCCATGAAAAGTGACTGTCAATTGATCGATCTTGAGATTCACACTTTTTGGTTGAGATGACAACACACCAGCGACTGAACGAGCCTTTGAATTTTCCAGTTCAACACTTAGCAAAAGTTTTGCGGCACCATCAATAAGATCTGAAAATTTCGGTGACACCAATGAAACAACCACGAAAAACAAACCGTCAATATCCGAGGGCTCGAGCGCTTTTCTGGCAGCAGGCTTATTTCCAGTATTTTTCTCAGTCTTAGCGGCAGCTTTTTTTGCTTGATCACGCTTCTTCTTTGCATCAGATGGCATCTTTAAAAAAAAAGATAAAAAAAGCAGTGCCGCAACAACACTGATGTTAAAAATATTTCGTAGCACTGGCGACGAATAAAATTTAGTTCAGAATTTGGATCAAATTTTAAGATTCGGACTTCAGACGAATTTAATTCGATCATGGTTCGGTTATTTTAACCCTTGGAAAATGGACTGAAACAAATGTATATTCTGGAAGACCAGGCAAATTTTTTCGTATAGAATGGACTTAGTTGTCCATTAACGCGTCTCTGGTTAGAGATAAGCAGACGTATGCACCATCATAAAGTTAAAGTCTAAAGTTAACGTTAGAAGTGATGCATGGGAGCTAAAGTTTATAGCTCAAGTAAATAGCGTCCGGTGAATTCACCGACCATATATTTAGCGACCGGCGTTTTCATGAGTTATGATTCATCGACTTCTTTATTTATCGATTTTTTATGTGGTTAAGCTATATTGCGTTTCATAACGATAACAGACCTCAATTTTTTGAAGAAATTCCCATTTTTTCTTTCACACTCGATTTCATTTGTGATGGAAAATTGAAATTACATGCAAAAAACTCGCTTAATCTCGAAAAGAAAATATTTTTACGCAATATAACGAAAACATGTCGTTTCATAATGATAGCACATTTTTGTAAAATTACTTTTATTGACCCAATAACAACGGAAGCACAATATACGGCACAACTGGTATTTTGTAAAACATTAAGAGATCTGGAATAGTCGAGAGAATTCTGTTCTTTACACTACGTTTTCAATGAGAGGAGAAAGAGAAAGAATTTTGTGTTTCCAATGGAAAGAATTCCTCGAAGACTTGAAAGAATTCTTGGAAAAAGGCAAATCTAAGGCATGAGATTGGTTCCGATGATCTCCTGGCAGCCCTTGCTCTTGGTCTTTAACCCTGGCTCTTTGCGGAGATCACGTAAATTTAACTGTTCTAACTTGACACTCACGACTGTCCTTACAGTGCTAAATATTTACAAGCTCCTGCTGTAAAAATTATTCATATATGATATTGCTGGAACCCTCAAACTGCAAAATCTGCGCAATAATAATATAATTTTCACAATACAGTTTTTACAATTACCAAAAGAGAAGCATCGATATTTTAAACGGAAAAAAATTTCTTTAGGGTGGAGTCTCCCAGTCGTACGACACACTTCGGCTCACGTCTTTTGGAAAAATACTCTAAAATAAGGAGTTTAGAAAGGCATAGAAAAGGAGACCATACCTGCAAAATGGTTTTAAGGACATCATAGTCCGGTATTTGCCCATATCCCAAAGTATCCAAGTAATCAGAAAATCCCCGCAAAGATTTAGGCAAATAGCTGAATAAGCTAGGCTGAAACGTACGTCTCAAAAATATCGTAAAAATGTTTTACTTGCACATGTCTTCAATCTTTATTCTTCTTTTGTGTTGTTTAACTTGCGCCTGATCAGCCACCAAACGCCAGGGAAGTGCGCTTTCGCCCAATTCTATCAATGAATACAACACGCTCCACAGGTCGTCTACTGGACTCTGAACCAAAAATCATCAAGCCCAACCCCTAAAAAAAAACTCGGAATACTTGATCGCTTTTGTCGTGAATCGTCAATGAAATGTAGCGGATTGTGCCTCTAATTCCAGCGTAGTTTCTTCTGCGACGAATGCTGCCATCAGTCTGCCGGAAACGTCTAGCCATACCAAAATCCACCAGGTAAATACGCCGTAAATCTTCTCCTTTTGTTCCGATGCACACATTCGATGGTTTGACATCCCTAAAATGAGGCTGTAAGAAGATACCATACCTAAATTTTGTAGACTTCTTGAACATTGTGCCAATTAAAAAATTTCTTTTTCGAAATCAAATACACACCAGACTCTAAAAATAACACAAAAAAGCACGACGAATTCTTAATTTGTGCAATGTCCAAAAGTCCTACATACGTTCTTACGCCACACGGTAGATTAGGAAGAACAAAAAGACCAACCTGTGAATAAACCCGATTTCATGAACAGACTTTAGAGCATCCACCCACTGTTGTCCCACACGCAACGTTGTAGACACAGAAAATCTTTTCAAAGCCTGATTTCTCCGCAATTCCGTCAAATTTGGACCTAGCAACTCCATAACAATGTAATAAAATTCACCACAGGTGCCACTAGCCAACTAAACTCGGCTTTTATACTGAATGCATTCTATCGACCAAAGTTACAGAACCAACCATTGCAGGAGAATGATCGGTATCAGACAACGCCAAAAGAATCTTTTGCTCAAGTATCATTCGTAGAGGCTCTAGCCTCCGAAAGCTCACTTTCACTGCTAAAGTTATATCGAAGCGCTACAAAAGAAAGAAAAATATTAGACACCGGAAAGTAAAAAAAGTACCACATCCGTAATCTTGTAAATATGCCCAAAGCCGCCTTTTCCAATTAAAGCCTCTATGCGAAATTTGTCCTTGATCACATAGCCATCATTCATGTACGGCCCTAATTTTTTTACTTGATCATTCTGAAATATACAAAACCGATAGGTAAACTCGTTGTCACAAGCTTCAACGAACCATAGCCAAATCGAGCATCGGCGTTTACTGGAAAGACGAGCGAACTTTTAGGCCTGAAGTTGCAATAAAAAGGGAAACCGATGCGTACACGCCTTTTCAAAACATAAAAAAAATTCACTGTGGCGTGTTTGGTGGTCCAGTGGTAAAGCGTTACATTCACCGTTTTCGGTCTCTGAGGTTCAAACCCATAATTTGAATCATTGATTCAAATTGCCATCACTGGTCAGAATGAAAGAAAGGCCTTACGCCTTCAAAAGCCATTTCAAACGAATAGGTCTTTATTTCTGCCATCTCTACAGTAAGTCTTTGTTTAAGCACATCGCTTCTTGTTTTTTTCTCTTTCTGCACTGGCTCGTCATTGCTTGAAATTTTGCTAAAAGAGAATACGACCTCGTTAACCTCTCTTCCTGAGCATATGCGCCTTTTTGTCACCACTATCTCGAGCTCTAAAAATACCCAACCCTTCTTATGCATCAAAAATGTCAGAATTTACTTTTATTGCATTTTACAATAGCGAATTGTATAATAAATGCCTACATGATGCGCTTGGTATATGGCCGCACTTTTTCATAGCTTCGATTAGTTTATGAAAAAATATTTGGAACTTTCAAGGCTTTTTTAGTGACAAAAAAAGACAGGAGGGCATCTTCAAATGGCCATTTTTAACCCACCGCGTACCCTGCTCAAAAATTTCTCGAGAAACAACAGGAAACTACAACGCGGAATATAAAATTCGGACTCTTCCGAAATTTTTGGCTAAATAATCCCTTGCCCTATCGATTTCCGACTTTTGATGCCCTAACCCTCTACGCACAATATCCATTGTGCGTAACTAGTGTGCAAAAATACTATTTGAATAATTTTATTTGGCGTTTTCCATATATAAATACTTTTATACAAGCTGAGAAATTGATACCTTAGAAATATTTTTCGGTGAAACAAATTTCATGAGACATTCAAGGATCAGCAAGGCTTTGCACTCTGAAAAACAAAAGGATGGCTTTCACTCCAAAATTCAAACAACAACAGCCGAGCTTTTGGATCGAGTAAAGCGATTATACTTTTTTCGTAGATACTACTTTTGGTTTCAGCTTGAAAGACTACCGGCCAAACACGACAAGGTAAATGAGTCGTTGAGGGCTGTGCACTCCCAGGGAGAACGTCTTCTACATTGCACAAAGATGAGCCAGTCTGCCAAAAACAAAGCAAGCAATTTTTATTAGTTAGTCTGCTAGCTTTTGTTGGGATCCATTTAAGCAGCTAAATGTCTGCAATTTTAATTGTGGAATTTTGGCAGGGTTCTAAAAAGGGATAAAATCCATTATTTTTAGATTTTTAGATGATTGCCCTCTATAACACCGCCCAAAAACAATGTGATTCAGAGCACGCAACACTGCGTCATCTGCTTGCAGATATTCAGAAGATTCGACACTTGAGGCAATTGTTTTATTTTTTGTTTTTCCTTCCTTATGTCTTTGTCTGTTTTTTTTTGAGTTTTTGAACTTTTTTCCCAGATGTCATGTTAGATTACGATCACAATGGTGACTGCAGCGTGTGGTCTGTATATAGCTTTACTCATTGAACTCCAACGAAAACGGTGTATAGAACTATAAGATGGTGGCCCCCTGCTTTACAATGGGGGGTTTGCCTTGGTTCTACCTTGTTGTTTTGACCCTTCTAAGCATTTCTAACACGCTAAGAACAGCGATTTTTGGCATATTTTTTGAAAAATCTGATTTTTCGTGAGATTTCTGATTTTTAAAATTTTGAGATCGGAACCCTGCAAAATATAGAAATTTTTAGGCCTTTTCGACTTAATATATCTAAATATGGAAAAAAGTCTTTATCGTTTTTAGCGTACTAGAAATGTTTATAAGGTACTAAAACAACAGTTTAGTTCAACCGTTTCAGGTTTGAGCAGAAAATTAGCAGTCCTTTGCCTCGTGGTTCGTTGATGATGTTGCTTGCGCAACACGCCAGCACTCTGCCACTCTACATCGGCTCCATTGAAGGACACCCTCCACCACTTGTAGGTGCCATCCCTCTGCCTGCAAATGAGCCAATTGGAGCCAAAGGTGATTTTGTGGCCGCTTTTGTAGAAGATGTATGGATTTTGGCGGAAATTCAGGTGTGCATTACGGGGCATTTAAAGAAAGTTGACCGATCTCATAATTACAAAATTCTGGAATAATATAAGCCATTCATATCCGTACAAGATTTTAATTTATCATATTACCTGAGGATTTAAAGGAAGCCACCTTACTTGCATCCATTTCTCAGCAAGCAATCCATTTTTCTAAATTCTTCTTTAAGATTTGGACTCCTGAGGATATTTTGACTGCCGGGAGATCTCAGAATAAAAACTTTCGACTCTAGTGATTATACCACCCCGCCCCCAAAAAAAAATCGGAGGCTTGGAGTTGAGATGCGCACAAAAGCATACCTGAGACTTAAATCACTCGAGAAGAAGCTTTGAATGCATGAAAATAGCATGCATACCAGAGCTTCTTTATGTGGTAGAACCCAGTTGACAAAGCTATGTTCAAGATCTTCTCTTTTCCTGAGGGGG
Organism: Subanguina moxae; assembly: GCA_000981365.1. Taxonomy (NCBI): domain Eukaryota; kingdom Metazoa; phylum Nematoda; class Chromadorea; order Rhabditida; family Anguinidae; genus Subanguina; species Subanguina moxae. The sequence goes on along the minus strand of BBSZ01007534.1, from coordinate 7,941 downwards.
CCCTCCTTAGAAAGTGGCCCCTTAATTGTCCCTTCCCCTCCCTATACAGCCCTTTTTCCCTCTAAAAATGGTCAAAAAATGCTTCTTATATAGTCAATGTACCTAGAAAACCCAAGCACTTTCAAATTCAAAAAGAAAAGTATTTTTAAGAATCAATGTGCATCCGGTCGGTATGAAATTCGCGACATTGACGACGACTCAGAAAGGCAGCTCTTGTTGAGCCACAAACAACTCATTCCCTTGCCTCAATTTAGAGCTGATCCGAGAAGAGATGCTCATGCGCTGTTTCCCAAAGATGCGATTGTATTGGCTCTGTATCCCCAAACCACTTGTTTCTACAAAGGAGTAGTGGAGAGCCAACCAAGTGGGCCTGATGGAGACTACCAGATTGCTTTTGAAGACAACACCTTCCCCTCTGGCTACTCACCAACACTGCCAGTTCCACAGAGATATGTGCTCACTCACAAAGAAATTCCAGCTTTGCATAAGAGGAAAAATGCAGATGTTGAGGATGATTAAATCACATGAGTAAAAGTCTGGAAGTGGATAGTCTTTGACAGCTAATGAGGGTGCAAAAACTTTAATTGGATTTTTCTCACATAATTCGGCTTACGGTATTTCCTTTACGTATTGCTTCATGAGGAATGAAGCTTAAAAACGTATTTTTGGTGCACATGTGTTCGGCCAAGTTTTCAACAGTGCGAGATATAAGATTTGCTCAAAATTTTTTATAGAACTCTCAATCCTAATTTTTGATAAGTGTTCTTGTTTTTAACCAACGCCGTTTTTCAATGTCATCTTTAAATCTTTAATGTCTATTCATAAACAATAATTTGCTTTGAGTGGATAAATACTTTACACCATCTGAAGGTTTTGGAATTATTTTAACTGAACAAGTGAAAGCTGGCAATGCATCACCACATCCACACCCACATAATTACATCTATTGAAAATAAGAGTTCTTAAAATTTGTTCACTAATTGTAGGCATTTGTCTAGATAATTTGTGATTAAGCAATTCTCTTATATAGCTGCTCACACTTAACACCAGTACTCCTGGTTGCCTTCTGTCTTATGCGAAAACAGTAGAGCTTCTTTTCAGTAAACATAAAGCCCGTCACATATTATCACTATTTCTTTTTTTTTAAACATAAACTTAAGAAGTAAAAAAGGTAAGAGAATAGGCAATTAGTCTCAAAGCTCAAGACTGATATTTCTTGGCTGAAAAATTACTATTACATTTGACATTTAGCTGAAAATTTTGCTGTGTGTTAATTCAATTCATCTTTATTCAAAATTAGACTTCTTTTAAAGTAAAAGATGATGATGTTCCTCAAATTGGCCGTTTTTTTTTTATCATTTTTTCAAGCATACGCCATGGGTAGGCAAATTTTAAATAATGATAGAAAATAATGACTTAAACATTTTGCAGGGCTGGGCAGTGCATACGATAACTCTTTCTATAGCGGTTTATACTCAGGAATGCATGAGCAAATACCAGAAGAACAGCTAATTATTGGTGGACAACGGGAAGCAAGGATAGATCCCGCTTGGCGACACATTGGTCTGGGCAAAAGAATGTATGAAGACTCAGGCAGATGGAACCTTAAACCTAACAATGGCCATAGAACATATGCCATGATCGGCTTGGGCAAAAGACGGTGATAGCACCTGGCTATCAAAAATGTTTTTTCTTCTTTTTTGGCTTAAGAGAAAAAAGACAACCAAAATTTACTCGTTCTAATACCATTGGTGTTTCTTTTAGCTGGCTGAATAGTGGAAAAAAATAAAGCATTAAATTTGTTTAAGACATGTGGATGCAAAAATCTTTCTTTTTCACATTAAAAGGCATTAGATCATTAGAATTACATAACAAGAGACATACCCTCAACAATGAACAACGAGGATAAACATTTTTACACAGAAGATTGTTCACTAAACGTCTCTGGACCAGTTAACCTTCACGAATTCTGAACAAAATATTGGCTTTTTCAAGAGCAGCGTTCTTGATTTGAAGATGATTGACCCAGGCATAAGCTATATTTTGAGTATTTTCTTCGAGAACGGCCATCGCCAGAATTGTTTGATCGGATTGCTGATGAATGTTCGCTTCAACCTCCTGTCCTTCGTCGAAAAGACTTTGTCGAAGATTGGAGTACTCATATATGCTTCTTTGGTCAATGAATTCCTCGTCTTGATTCTGAGTTGGAGCACTACTAAAGGCCACATAGTTTACTGGCTTGTCAGTGACTAGAATATGAAACATTTAATCGATAAAAAACGATAAGCAGGTATTAACCGTAGACTTGAAAAGGACCATCGACAAAATAGCAGGTGTTTCCGGGCATCTTGCGAATAAGATTCCGTTGAAGTGGACTTTGTCCACTGACAATCCACTTCCCAAAGTCGTGATCTGAAGAAGACGTCTGAAGAAAGAAAATTTAATTAATAGTTTAAATCGGATGTATACTGACGAAAAGAGTTTACACACTAAACTAAACAGTGGCACTCATCATTAAATGATCACCTAAAAACTCACCTTAACTTGTGAAAAAACAGTACCGGAATCTCTACATATCATTTTCAACGCTAGACGAGCGAGTGCAACATCTTCCAAATTATGATTTCCCAATTCTCTGGCGTCCAAATATTTGTTTGTATTTCTGAGCTTTGGCATCCAATAAAGCATTCTTTTAGCTTTCTTAGAGGCGTAATTCCATTCACCGAAAGCATTTACAACAATGTCATGTATTTCTTTGTCCGGATAGACTCCTACAAATTTTAGTCATTAAAAGCAGACCTGACAAATGTGATAATCACCAAACCACTCCATTCGATCCAGTATAGTAACGCAGCACGCCTGCTGATGTGGATAATGCATGAAAATTTTCTAAAAGCAGATTCTTAAAAAAAAATGATTGGAGACACTTTACTTGAAAACGATTTGTAGGAATAAGGGCACCTTTAGGAAAGCAATTTAGCAAGGCTTTATAAACGTCCAAATCCTTCTGAAGCCCATAATCTTCCAAATATCGCAGAGCTGTACAAATGTATTCAAGATAGCCGATGCTCCTCCTGCCATGAGCATTTTTGAAAATCGCTAAACTTACCAATGTAAAGCACGTTATTGTTCATCAATGACAGCTACATGTAAAAGAGTGACACACCCGCAGCAGCCAAAAAATTTTCTTTTGTTCGATCTTTTGCTGATGTCTTTTCAAATTTTTCTTCGAACTGTTGTACTTGTTTCTTGTCTAACTTGAATGCATCGTTGGATAGAACTCGCCGACTACTCCATTCTGATGTAGACGATTTCTTCCCAAAAGATGCTACTGCCGCCCCAGAACTTAGGAATATTGGCAGATCTGCAAAATTGACTGACAGTCATCAAGCTTGAAAGTTTTAAAAGTTTCACCTTTAAGCCAGCGTTGCATACGGAAAATATTCTGAAAATCTTCAACTAACTGCAGAAAATTTGGTCTCGAAAAAAACGTTAAACGTGAATAATAATTAATTTGGGGGCACAGGATTGGTTACTAAGCTAGATCGACTAATATTTTCAAAAGATTTTAAACCCTCAAAGATACACACACAGATCCGTCAATGGTGTAGCTGAAATAGATATTGGGTGCCGTTGAGGATAAAACAAAATTTCCCTACGACAAAATTACTACTACTTAAATCAAAGGTGTACAAACTCAAACTTCTCAAACGCTTTTTCAGGGTGGATGTTATTGTGGCTATACCATATGCTTTAAACTGTAATGTTGGATCCAAAAGGTAAGTACGTAATGGAAAAATGTGTCACAAAAATCGCAACCTGTCTGGTGGCAACAAAGGTGAACTTTCGGCACAGTATGATCAAAAGAAGGGTACTTATCGATTATCTCTCCCCATTTTTATTTTTGCATTTCTCAACAACAAAATATGTTTTTAACAGTGTGAATTCGATTTCTAGATATTTTATTTCTATATATATTTTTAGATATTTACACTGAGGCCATCAATATGCGTTCCTATGAAGCCAAACACTATTTCAATGTATTTGAAATTTGTTAAAATACAATTGTTATGAAGACTCTGTTCATAGCAAGGAGATCCATATGTTTCAATATAATTTATCCTTTAAGAGGAAGTTAAAAAACAAAAAAATTTTATATCTAATGATACTTTTGACCTCCTCCAAAAACTTTAAAAAAGTTGACATTAGTCGATACAAGAGGATTTACGGCATATTTATCAGTTGTAAACCCAATAACTAAAAAGGCGCCAGAGGCGCCAATGCAGCTAGTTACAAATATTAGACTTTAAATGTGGCCATAATGCCAACATTGCTTTCGGTTCAGGACTTTTTTACAGTAGATCCGCTAACGAAACCTAAATGTCTTACTCGTCAGAGTTTCTCTTTTAATTCCTGAGATAAGTCTGATCTTTGTTGTTCTCCGTGTTTTATTGAGGTAAAAAACTAATGAATGTTTGTTTGCTATAAAGTAGGTGATGAAGGGGCCGAAATTTGTGGAATGATCTTTTTTATCACGCTATTTTCGAAATTTAAGTTAGGTAAAAAATTTAGTGGATACGAAGAAACGTGATAGAAGGACCGCTACACAATAACTCGTCCTTATTACTAAAGTCTATTTTTTTTCAGCCTACTGAGACTTTTAATTGTTTTTGGCTTATTGATTTTCTTCAAACAGTATTTCCTTCAGGTTAGCCACTATGCCTATTAAAGCTTCTGGAGAAATAGTATGTTTTTTTGCTTTTAAATGAGCCGCTCATATTTTTAATAAACTCATATTCAGCTCAAGCAGTTTATTGTGGTTGGGAGAAAGCTGCCAAGTGACAAAGATGCGAACCCAACGCTCTACAAAATGCAGATCTTCGCTAGTAATCATGTCGTCGCAAAGTCGCGTTTCTGGTACTTTACTAGCATGTTGCGTCGAGTCAAAAAGACACATGGCGAGATCATTTCCTGCGAAGAGGTTGGTTTTACTGTTCCGAGTAAAGATCTTTACCATGTTTAAATGAGCCTTTTCTGTGGTTGAATTATGACTATTAATCTTTTGTATTTCATTAGATGAAGCATGGAGTTTTTTAATTTATATTGTCAAAAATGTAATTTCTGCATGGTACCGTTGTGGTTTGGCACCTGCACCTATTCAATGGTCTCGATTAGCAGGATCGAAACGGCAGGTGCGCTATGCAAGAATTGGATATTTGACATTATATGCCAAGAAAATCTTACGTTAAGTCTTACGTAGGTATTCTGGTACTCACCGTTCTTACTTAGGTGTTTGAGAAAAAGCCGGGAAGCGTGAAGAACTTTGGTATCTGGTTGCGCTATGACTCTCGTACCGGACATCACAATATGTATGTTTTTCTTTCAGTAGTTTTTTGTGCTTCTGATGGTCGTTTTTTTAGGTACAGAGAATATCGTGACACTACCGTTGCTGGTGCAGTGACCCAGGCTTACCGTGATATGGGTGCCCGTCACCGTGCTCAGGCTGACCGAATTCAAATCATCAAAGTGCAGCAGATCAAAGCGTCAGAGTGTAAGCGTGCGGGAGTTAAGCAGTTCCATGACTCTAAGATCAAGTTCCCGTTGCCGCATCGTGTGACTAAGCGTAAAAATGTGAAGCTTTTCACCACTCGTCGTCCAGTCACCCATTTTGCTTGAGGAGGAGATCTTGGTTCAAATTCTTTTGTTCATGATCTTTTCTTTGTTCTGTTAAACTGTTGCTGAAATGGAAAGAAGTAAAATTGTTTTTAAACCATCTTCCTAATTTTTTGAGATTGCGTCTGGTTGTTGTCGTCATATTTTAACTTCTGTCGTTATTTTTTGTTTAAAATGGCTTTTGGAGGTGTCGTCTGTGAGAAATAGCTAGCTGCATCATGAGCATCCCGGAAGGTGACTACGAGAAGGGTAAGAAAATCTTCAAGCAGCGCTGCGCTCAGTGCCACGTGCTCGATTCGATGGCTACCAAGACTGGTTTCTTAGTGTGCTATTTCATTGCCTGATTTCTTGACCTGGCATATTTAGGTCCTACGCTCAATGGAATTATTGGTAGAACTTCTGGAACTGTGGCTGGCTTTGATTACTCTGCAGCTAACAAAAGCAAGGTTAGCTATTATTCAAGTCTTGTAGGCTGCGAAGAGTTCTTTTTATCATTTTCGTTTTTCAGGGTGTAGTCTGGTCGAGAGAAACTCTCTTTGAGTATCTTTTGAACCCTAAGAAGTACATTCCGGGTACCAAGATGGTCTTCGCTGGTCTTAAGAAAGCGGACGAGCGCGCTGATCTCATCAAGTACATCGAGTTGGAGTCCGCGAAGCCTGTCTCCTAATGTTCTCTAGCGAACAAGTATCCTTCATAGATTTCTGTTGTTCTCGATAAATCGTGAATAAATATTAGGATGCTAAGGTTGTGTTATTTTTTTCGGTGTATGTGCCTTTTGTGTGCCTCTTAGAGCTCAGACTTTAAGGAAACACGCCAAATGTTTGGCAAACCTTTTTTGTTAGATATCGTCTTGGCTCTCCGGTTATCGTTTCCATTTTTATATTTTTCTTTCTCGGGTAAAATTGGCGTATGGGCGTTTCGCAAGCCTCCTACGCCTCTCCGGGGCGTAGAGGGTTAGAGAAGCTTGGAGGGTTAGAGATGCGTGCACAGACTTACCTGCGAGATGAATCCGAGCAATACTCTCGACCATAAATGCATCTGAAAGACTTTTTGCCGAGCTTCAGTAACCAAAACAACGTAAGATTCATTAATTGGTAAAATTTCCCATGGTGGGTGCTTAGGATGCTTTTACCCTAAACAAACCATGTGGATGGCCACTTGGTGTGTTTTTTTTAACTTTCAGGCTCCGAAACTCTTTTTCATTTAATAATTAGAGCATTCTAAATAAGGTTTGACAAGGGTGAATTGTTACAAAGTGTATAACGCCGCAGTACTATTTCTCCTCTGTATTTTTTCATGTTAATATTTCTGTATCAATTCTTTTCCGAAAGGCTTTTATATAGTCTTGACTGAAATCTGGCTTAGTTCCATGAGACACAAGTATTAATCCTTTCGTTGTTTACTTCAACAACAACCATTGACCAATGCCCCGGATAGATATCAACAGTCTCACAAGAAAATATGTTAAACCCAAGTGACCATTAAGCACTGCGTAAGGACCCTCCTTCATAAGCTGATAATAAAGTTTGAGCATTTTAAAAGGAAAAATACATGTTGTTTGCTTTAAATGATTTTATATTTTTGCATCAGCATGCATGTCCATTTACGAATTTATGTTTTTATTGATATTATCTAACGACAATTGGCTATGTCCAGGTATGGAGTGGACTATGTCTGGGAGTCGAGTTAGTTTTATAATTTTGGAGTCGTACAATTTTTTTAATTTATAGTTTCTAACAACAATTGAAAATTCAGCGAACAAACAAAATTCTAGACATTTTCATCTTCCTCTTCTTCTCTCGGTGCAATAAGGGGAAATCTGGCCAAATGATGTTGTACTGCTATCAGGAACTCCATCCGCTGTTCTGGCTGATACTCGCAAGAGCTTTTGACCACAAACAAGGCAATAGACGGACAAAAACAACGATACAAGGGTAAAAACCCAACTCGCCACCTTTCCAACTCGCCACCCCCAACTCGCCACCATCCCAACTCGCCACCCCCACCTCGCCACCCCCAACTCGCCACCATCCCAACTCGCCACCCCCAACTCGCCACTATCCCAACTCGCCACCCCCAACTTTTATTTATGAGACAAGTAAGGGGCCACTTTCTAAGGAGGGCTCAATCAAAAAAAAAAAAGATCTTGAACATGGTTTTGTTAACTGGGGCCTACTGCATAAAGAAACTCTGGTATGCATACATGTTTTATGCACCCAGAGTCATTTTCGAGTGATTTATGTCTCAGGTATGTGTGTGTGCGCATCT
>BBSZ01007533.1:1835-19684 GCA_000981365.1 Subanguina moxae | reverse complement strand
ACCAATTTATTTGCAGAGCCGGACTACCATTTGGAGCCTTTTGATACTGTAAAACAAGGTTAGTGAGCATATGTGACTTTTTGTATTTGCTGAACTGTGCTTTTAAGTGCGTCAGAAGATAGCTAAGTCATTCTGCGAACCGGGAAATCTAGAAGGCAATGTAGCGCTGCAGCTGACCAAAACAATCATCTTCGATATTTTACTAAGGCATGGAGAAGGTGGCTTCTGATTATCTAGTGTTCTCACTTCTAAAGGGAATCTAAATTCAGCCCTGGTGATTGAGAGAAGCGAAAAGAACGGAGGAAATCTCTTGGTCAAGGACTATGGTGAACTTAAGTCTATCTTCGTGAATGAGAAGTTACATCCAGCGGACCTGAAAGAGATGCTTTCTTTGAAGATCAACGAAGTGTTCGAGCCTGTGCGCAATTCTCTAGCTGACCAGTCTAAGAAACTGCTGCAATCTGCATTTCCTGCAAATAAGGGACCAAAGAAAAAATGAGAGATTAATGTATACCGCATTTTTTGTCACCGTTGTTTCGTATGTTAATTGGAATAAGAGCAACTTTCACGAGATATGCGTCGACACACGACGGTCTAGAAGTGGGAACGAATGAATTCAAACTCACTTGGGTTACAATCTTTCAACATAAGACTGATCGGGTATCAATTGTACACAAACTTCAAACTCTCAGTATATTTTTGCTTTCGCAAATCTCCTTCCCTTACAGAATTAATTGGGCCACTTCCTAGGAAGTACTACCCAACTAAATTTTATTGGGCTGTATAAGTATAAAAAAAGGGCTGTATGTGTATGTAAGGGGTTATTTTCTAAGGAGGGCCTACTCAGGAAAAGAGAAGATCTTGAACATAGTTTTCCTTACAGGGACCTACCACATAAAGAAGCTCTGGTAAGCCCCCATAAGAGGGCAAAGGGGGCTTGAGAGTTAGAGATGCGCGCACAGACTTACCTGTGACATGAATACGAGCAATACTCTTGAGAAATAAATGCATCTAGAGACACTTTTGCCCTGGTTCATTAGGGAAAACGGGTAAATAATCTTTACAAAAAGTGGCCCCTATTATTTCCTTCTCCTTCCAATGCAGCACTTATTCCTCAAAAATATTTGGATTTCCAAAAATTTCTAAAAACCTCCGCTATATTTCGGCGAAACAGCGAAACACAAAACATGTTTCGCAAAACATTACCCGAAACATTTTTGTTTCACGAAACAAAAAAAGTGTTTTGCGAAACGGTCCCTAGAAACATTTTTCCGAGGAATGTTTCGCGAAACACGTTTCGCGAAACAGGGGTCTCGAAACATTGGGATTTTATGCCTATTTACAGGCTAAAAGTTCGATTTTCGAATCCTTCTTGTCTAATTTTTGCTGGATATTTCTCTTTTTCTATTGTTTCCACGATAATGAAAGGTCGAAATACATGGTCACTCATAGAAATCTGATGTAACTGCGTCCTTTTGTTTGGTTTGCATCAACGATAAAATGACAATTGGTTATGGCTTTTAATATTTATTTTCCCTGCTTCGTTTTGTCTTGCAAAAAACCTTCACAAGTTTCGGTGTTTCTCCATGCACCAACTAAACCAAGTGGATGTCCACTTGCTGTGAATTTTTTTTTCATTTTTAGGCTCTGAAACACTCTTTTCTTTATTAATAGGGCATGCTAAAGAAGGTTTGACATGGGCAAAATACCGTTTTATGGGGTGCTTCTCATATTTTTCGAAAAATCAAAAAGTAGCCCATAAGAAGGTAATTTACCCCTACTAAACCTTTTTTTAGAATGCTCTGATTAGTACAGGAAAAGGTTTCAGTGCCTGAAAATGAAAAAAAAAATCACATCAAGTGGACATCCACTTGGTTTGGTTGGTGCATGAAGAAACACCTAAAATTGTGAAGGTCCCCTGCAAGATATACCGAAACAGGGAAGTGAAATGAGCAAAAAACCATGGCCAACTGTCATTTTACAGCATCACTAATATAAATCACTCAAACAAAGGAAGAAAAAAATAAATGACGCAAATGATAAGGGCAAAAAAATGTATTCAGAAATCAACATTTTAACCATCAATAGCGGAAATAAAAGAACTCCTTCTAGGCAGGATCTTCTTGCGTCGCTTCTTTGGGGTCAGCCGTATCTTTGCGACTGCTGTAAATTTGTTCGTCTATGGTTTCTTCCCACCTGATGATAAGTGCGCGAAACTCACCTAAAGTAGTAAACAGGTTTAAACAACGACTGTAACTTTTATTAAAAGATATAAAAAAAAATCACATCCAGCCGACATGCACTTGGTTTGCTTGGTATGGCATATTCAGCCTACTTATGCCACCTGCTTAAGACATATAGAGCAAAAAATTTACATTTTTCTTATTATGTCTAACGATTCAAATAACAGGAAAACCAAAAACAATAAAGTTTCCTTTTTTGCAGAAATGATTGCTCCACTTTTGTACTATTTATTGTTTTCCGAACACAGGCAACTTTCGCGCGAGCTTTTGGATATTAAAACCCTAATTTTTTTTTGTTATGGCAGGCTTAATTTCTTGTCTGGACAACAAAGTTCCTCTGAAAAGCTCTCAACTTTTAAATAAGGCACGGGTGCTGCTAGCACCTAACCACCATTACTTTAATTGACCAAACAAGGGTATAGGAAAGTTGCAGGCACACTGGCCGTCAATATTTTGATGTTGTGACTTGATTTTGTGACTTTATGTTTTCTGGTTTTTAGCCTAATTAGTATCAAATTTCAATGTTAGGAACAAAATAAGTGTTTTGGCGCGTCCAATTATTTGTCTGCTTTACAAATTAGAGAATACTGAGTTATTTTGACTGAACATTTATATTGGTGGATGGTTGGCAGCGACAACAATCTCTATCAGTTCTATGTGCACTGTCTTGTTTTGCAGGAGCAAAACAGAAACAGGGTTTCATTTCTTTGAAAGGTTTGCTGCTGGTGCAATCAATATATCATTCTACTATGGTAGTTTTGATGCTGTAAGTGTGTGTCTATAACTAATATCTTTAATCTATCACCCTCATTTGTTTACTTCCTAAAAATGGATTTAAACGCGAATTAATAATAGCAGCAATAGATATAGCGGGAGCTTGTTGCGCTACCCAATGCAAAGACCGGTTTAATACTACTTCCGTGCCTTTTATGATCTTTTGGTTAGTGGCTTTTCTTGTAATAGGAGCTGAAAAACATCCATTTCCGAGAATGTATCCTCAGTTCAGTGAGTAGAGTAATGGAAGAGAAGCTATAAAATCGGCCTCATTATTGATTCCCACTAGAGCTACTGAAGAGAACTGCACTGTGCTCGTGTGGTGAGGTGGTAGAACATTATGTCACATAACTTATGTTTCTGTGCTTTTTGCGTTTCAGGTTGAAATTCACTTAGTGGCACATTTCTTATTTTTCGTGTTTTAGCCGTTTATAGAGTAAATTAAGGTGAAGGGAGGTTCTCTCATAATAAATATTTTTTCACATCTGCGAAACGTTTAGCAAATTTGGAGCTTTTTCTATATTTTATATTCAAAAAGTCATCTAAGGTGTCTCTAAGGCTAATTTTGTGTGCAGAATTCATATCTGATATCATTTAACAAGGTTTTTCATGATGTTCAAATCTGTTAGTGTTTGGTTAGCAAAAACTTTTTTAACTCGATTTTTTACATTTTTCCCTATTCTCCCCATTTCTGAGCTTATCAGTGCGATCGATTTTCTTGAGCCTCTATTATGTAGAGCGTGTTTCAAGGCTTTTTTAAAGTTTTCAATTCAGCTTGTTAAAACGATTTTGGCTCTTAATGTATTCGCCCTAATTTTTTTTTGATCTATACAATTTCTGGTATATAATGTCGAAAACACAATTTCTATTTTTTCGCTCCTTGTTTTGGGTCTTACCCTAAATCAAGTCTGGGTTGGGCAAGGCCCAAACTACAAAATCACAAGATGAAAATCGTGTTTTCGGTATTAAATACCACAGAATTGTTCAAGCAACAACTTATATTTTAGATAAATCTACCAAAGATGCAATGCCGACGTTTCTTGCCTCCTTACTTCAAATACGCTATTTTCTTTTTTTGTGGCATGGAATTGACGTTTAGGTAAGAAAATTTATTGTAATTAGCTAGAATATGGATGCGTAGATTTTTCGGCTTGGATTCTTTTTCGGTGTTTCCTGAAAAACGGCAAAAATGATGTCAGGTCACTGTTTCGATAAATAAAACACGTTTTTAGGCCCAAGAAAACTGTTGAGGGGACTATTTTTCAGACCATTACAAAAAATTTTCACCAAAATTTAACTTTTTGTCTTGGTCCCCCAAGGTAAACAACTAATTTATATGCGTATGGCTAACGGGGGTAGACCTAGGCTAAGCCTAAGCCTATAGTTACATTCCTTGGCAATCGATCGTACACCCAGTATAGCACACATCTTTGCGTAACTGAAGTCAGCTAGTTTCTCACTTTGGACAAAATACTGCTCTTCTTCGGGAATAAGCGTCCAACGCTGCAGGAAAACTTTTATGTGATCAAAATTCTTGCAAATATGGTAAATTCGAATCAGGTTAAGCGACATCTGGAAAAACAAATAATTTTATCATATATACACACAAAAAAAACATGTAAAAAGAGTAAAAAGCAAAGTAAAAATAAATAAGACATAGAAAGCGTATAAGTGCTTTCCCACCCAAAACCATCTTTTTTGTACGTTTCTGGGCATAAAACATACGAATAATTGATTATAATAGGATTTTGTTACATGACCGGATACCATATTTGAGCCCAAAAATGGAAAGAGACATACGCTATAAAAGTGTTCATTTAGTGCGTTACTTATGGCGATTAGTAGGTTGTTTTTGGATTGGGAATGTGTTTGCCTACTGTAATTTAGACCAAAAGTTTTGGGATCTGGCAGACAAGGTGTGGTTGATTTGTATTTCAAGAGCCTCACATTGCCTTTCCTACTGTTTTTGACTTTTACAGATACTTCCAACCGCGTATCTAATGTTTGATGATACTATTTTGAAAGGCGAGCCAGAAGATTTTCTATGGGGAGATGCACAACTGCTTCAATTAAATGAGTTAATTTTTGATTTGGTTAATTTGGAAGAGCTTATGATGTTACCCTGTTAACATTTTCATTAAATGTGACTTAGAGTTTTGTGACTCCGTCTCTAAATTCTTGTAAAACTCGCTGGTACACATCTCTCTGCATAGTAAACTGTAGAACTCATAGTTGACTTCAAGGCAACTGTGAAATATAGTTAACTACAGAAACCAAGTTGCCTGTTTAAATTTAATACGGTTTTAGTATCAGGAAAAGCTGAAATACATGTGGTTCTCTTCAACTTTAGTAGTGCTGTTCAGCATGATGTGTATAGTCCCACAATTCTGCACTGTAGAAGAAAATGATGGACAAGAGGTTGGCGATCCATATCAACTGTCCTAATACCACTTGTTTGAGGTGACCTTCTGCATGAAAAAACCTCTGATTGGCTACATACTAGCACCTATATTGCTTTTTCTCGTCTTGGTAATGGCTTTAATCTTGGTCTGGCAACTGTTCACTTGCGATTCAGATGCTCAACTTTTCTCAACACTCTTCAGGCACTTTTTTATACCCCCGCCCCAAAAAAAAAATAAATAGAAAGTTCTGAAAAGCTCTGCATGCTATTTTTATGCATCCAAAGCTGCTTCTCGAGTGATTTTCTCTCAGGTATGCATGTGTGCGTTATTATTTTTTTTGGGGGGAGGGGGAGGCAGTATAATCCAGTGGAGTTAATAAAGCTGTAAAATACAGTACACATGCAGTAAAAAATTGGGTTCTTATGAGTTATCCACCCGCATTTCTCAAAATTTCTTGAATTAACTCCAACAATATCCCTAGCATAAATTTTGTATGAGAAATACAAAAAACGCATGACACATGGTATGTCTTAATAAAATTTATAGTTTAACAATTGGTTGCTAATACACAGAGATTTCATTAATTATCGATTCAAATGGATCATCCAATTTGATTAGGCGGAACCAATGTTGAAGTCGATTCAAAAATTTTTATAAAATGTGGGCGAATAACTCATAAAGCCTCGCGTACAATGAGGCGACGGCGACCGGCGACTGGCGATTGGCTGTAGCGATTTGGTGCGTACAATGAGTCGCCAGTCTCCGGTCGTCAGTCGCCGTCGCCTCATTGTACGAGAAGGTTAAGAACCAAAAATAAATTTACAGACAGTCACAAAAAGAGGAAAACTTCTTGACTGAACTAGAGCACAGGCTAAACTGTATACTGGACGACGATAAAGAGGTATTTAGCTAATGATATGAACAAAAAGACTATTCTTTAACAAACAAATAAGAAAAACGACGCTAGTAGTTTTCATTTTTATGCTAGGGAATGAGTTCTTTATTGTTTTTAGCGTAGAAGAATTGCTCAAAGATAGTTAAAACTAGGGTTGATCGTTTAGCTGTTTGTGGCTATGCGGCTACGGCTTTTTACTTAAAATCAAGTGTGGCTGCAATTATTTTAGAGAGTGGATTGCGGACCGCAATTTGCGGTTAGCCGCGCGGCTATGCGGCTTTTTTCTAATTGAATTAAAACTAATTTTATAAAGCAATGCACATGTCAAACCACAACCATGCCTTACAAACTACCGTATTCTCTCTAATAGAACGCCACTCTCTATTAGAACGCCACCTCTAGATGTTTTACATACACCGTTTCACTGTAAGTTGGGCTTCGTTATCCATTTTCTCGCGGTCGCTTGATATAGCCGTGGGGACTTATTTTTCGTCGTTTTTCGGCGTTTTTCGGGAACAAGCTGTTCCTTTCGTAGTCGTAGACGCCTTGTGCAAGAGAAAAGATCTGCTCGCTTGCAACACTGTAATGCAACACGATAATTATTGGTGAATTCACAATTAAATTAATTTATCTTTCAAAAACGAATAGGATCTTCATGCGGTTGAGTACACACAATTTTCAGGTAAGTTAAAGCCTCCACATTGACATCAGAGTTTTTATCCAAGTCCGCTTCTATATCATCACTGAAAAACTGCGAATCTTTATGTGCCCTGTTTAATGAGTGGCCCTGTTTTATCACCATTAACCTTGATTTGCCACAGATGACTTATTTTGATTCTGAAGTGACGTGATAAAACAACTTATAGAGCCTGTAGTATTAACTCAAAGACAGTAGTTGAAAAAACAAATTATATCGTCACAAACAGTTCATCAGCAAAAAAAAGTAAAATAAAGAACTTAATATTGATACAATTTTTCCACTAAAACAACATTATTTTAGCCTATTTAAAATGTGCGGCTTGTAAACATTTTGCGGCTGCGGCTTCCGGCTGCGGCCAGCCGTAGCTGCGATCAGCCCTAGTCAAAACATGATTTCAAAACTAAACCCCTTCAAAAGCATAAATAAGAGTACCTCTCGCATTGAACCCTCTAACTGCGTCGCTGGTAATAAACAATTTTGCCGTAGTCATCTTAGGGGAGCTTGGAGATCCACTCGCATAGTGAAGCTGCTTTCGTCTTCGGTATCTTTGCCGTGGCGAAATTGAAAAAAATATAGAAAGTCAATAAGAAATCTATCGAAAATGCTAAAATATGCGCCAAAAGTACGAAATATGCATATATTTTTAAAAACGCTAAAATATCCTCTCTAATAGAACGACATGGCGTTCTATTTTTCAACCCCCTTGGCGGTGGCGTTCCATTTTTTCAACCCCCTTGGGGGTGGCGTTCTATTAGAGAGAATACGGTATGCGAAAATATGCTTTATAAAAAATCTTCAAATGAAGCAGGGATAGCATAAAAATGCGTTATTTTGATTCATTATCACAACGCATATGTGCAAAAAAATATGCTCTAGCATACCGATCTGGTCTCTAATTATAATGGTAAAATTGGTAAATGCTATTGAAAAAAAGTAAATTTAGGTGAATGGCAACTGGGTAAGTTTATTTAATGGTTTTTTTTTGGCTTAGAAAAAGCTAGTGAAAATTGTGAAACTATATGTACACCCGGCCTCAAAATTTTAAATTTCTCTGTATTGGGAGCTTTTCATACAAAACTAGGTTCACACAAAAATATTATTTTTGTGTGAACCTAGTTTTATTTTTAAAATAATTCATTTTAATCGTTTCTTCCCGTCCTATACCATAGCTAGGCCGTAAGGAGTGATACATTGTGTCGCAAATAGCGCTCGCTCGCATCAGATTTCAAACTACTTTATTTCATTCAAATGTTTCATTTCATAAAATTATTTAGGAGTGTGACAACACCATTGATCGTTCCATTCTTAACAGGAAATGGCTGAATCCCCTGTTCTTTAGTTTTGTTTTGTGCCATGCCGTCATGCTCCTCGGCTTTTCACTTCTTAACAAAGGCGGGTGATTGGTCAATACCAACGGTTGCGGGTAAATTGCGGGTCGCCAAAATCGGGCCAGACGAATTTTCAAATTCGTATTTTTGAGACGATTTTGCCCCATTTTTTGACCATTTTGCCTTCAAAGACACCAAACAGGCTCATAAGAGCAATAGACAAGTAAAAAAAAAACAAGAAAAAATATGTCAAAAAACCACGGATTTGAAATTCCGTCTAGCCCGATTTTGTTCCACCCGATTTTGGCGACCCGCAATTTACCGTGTACCTGACCAACACCACTCAAATAACGCCAACTTTTGCAGACTTCTTGCCCAACATAAAGCCCTTGCAAGTGCACACCAGGATGGTAACAGTTCGATTGGATGCAAGTGCTTGCTCGGATAAACTTATCCACAATACAATTAATAATAGTTCTCTTCCCTCCATTTGAATAAATGTGTGTAAAATGTATTTTGTAGTTAAATAAAAACATTTTACTGCATTGCACAATCACATTCCCATCAAAGAAGACAGGAAGTCAGCAGCAAAGGCTGCCATTGCTTTTAGACTTAATCCCAATCAGAATTCAAAATTTGGAGACAACTCTTACTACTTTGTTCTGTCCGACTGTAGATAGGAGGAGAAATTGCATTGGAGGGAGATCATCTCTTCTCAAGTTGCAGCACATACTTTATTACTTGCTTTGAGCAGTTTCAGAATTTGTGAGTCATGAGCAGTTACCAGGATGTAATGGGAATCAAAACTTTGGATTCTGAGAAACAGAGTGGCTACTTCTACAGCCAACCAGCCAGGGAAATGGTGACAGCACCCACATCCATTGCCTTCAGAATGCTGGGCAAACACGCTTCAAGTGATAGTCCTACTAGTTCTGAGGTTTACTTTACATAACAGTAAACTTTTTACTGTGAACTAAACAGTTAAATTTTATTAACTGTAAGCTTCACAGTGAAAAATGAAACTGAATTTCACTGTTAATCATGAACGAAAAATTGAGATAGTTGATCAGACACTGCATAAGCATTTTAAAAATATCAATTTACAGGTCCAAAGCAAACAAGCTAGACTGGCGAGGTAGAAAATTGACTAAATAATGAATAACACAAAAGTATTGCATCTTCTAGTTCTAGTTCAACTTCATTACCTATCAAAAAAGACCAACAAAACGAAGATTCGGAGGATTTCGAGGAAGAAAACTCAGAAAATGAACAAGATTTCAGTTTAGAGGACAGCAAAGAGAACAACAACATGAAGAAAACTAATGTGGTCACCCCAAAAACCTCTTTCCTGGTTAGCTATTAATCATGCAAAATTTTCTTAACGCCGATTGGTATAAAAAAATCGAGATCAGAGATCTCATCTGGAAGGGGGGAGAGGCTCTTATTAGAGGGGAAGGGCGATTAATACAAGAAATACGGTACGCTCTTTCCTTTAATTTGGGCCATTGGTTTCAATCCAAGCAACATGTTATTCAGATGCACCCCCTTGCCCATTCCACACCTTTCGTATCTTCAAGTCCAGTCTTCCAGTCGACTAGCTTCATGGCAGCTCATTGCAGCCCATTACAGCATTGGAGTGCCTTGAAAACAGAACAGTTGGCTGCTCATTACTTTAATACTGCTTATGCCATCGCCAACCAACAACAGCAACAAGACTTTGTGCCATTCAAACAAGAACAGCAGCAGCAACACTACCCTCCCACCACCTACGCCACCAATCTACCCTTCAACAATTCGTCATCTTCCAGTGGTTTCCATGTAAAGCATATGTATCATTGTGGATTAATTAATTTACAGTGTTTAGAGCAGTAGCACCGATGGCATGCAATCATTGTTTGGGGGCTTGTACGGACAAAGTGCTGCACCCAACCCCCACCAAAGCCAGCTAACCAACTATGAACCATTTTGCACATCCATTTTTTGCACTGTTCCTGGTCGGTTGACCCTTCTCTCCAACAACAAAAAATACAGAGTAACTATGGGAGAAGTGCAACGAAGAATTAGGTAAAAAAATGTTTCGGCGTTTAGCTTTCTGTAAAAGTAATTAATATCTGTTAACTGTGAATCAAGGGTGTAATGGAATTCCACTTCCATTTCCATTTATTCCACACTTTTTTTTCACTTCCAACTTCCAAAGCTTTTGCCAATTTTTGGAAGTAAATGGAAATGAGAAATGATGAGTCACAAAGTGATAAATATAGTCTTTATGTCATATTAAATCACCATTAAATAACTAAGTGTTTCATCAATTTAGATGATTCAACACATTTTTGTCTTAAAGCCTAAATTTAAACTTGAAACAAGTAATTTTCTGGACGGGAGTCACACCAACCGGAAACACACCTCTCTTCTTCGTGCCGATAGGAATCAAAGTCGATGGACCGGCCTATTGGGAAATGCTCCGGTCAAAAGTGTTGCCTTGGGTTCGACGCCATTCCGGTCACTCTCCTTAGACGTTTCAATAGGATGGAACTCCTTTTAATCGAGCTGGCAAAACTCAGGAGTAGATTTGATAGAAGTTTCCGGATGCGATCATCGTCAATTCTCATTGGACTGGGGACGACGGAGAAGTCTCAGAACTTAGCAGATATCACCGTAATGCACTATTTTGTTGTTCAGAATTGAAGAAAAAGGTATGCTCAAAGCCTCACAGAACAATCGCGGAGCCAAAGAATTTGCTGCAGGGAGGATGGCGCCGTTTTCTGCTCGATATAGACCGGAGAAGGATGAACTAATAACGATGGCATCCAATGATGGACATTTTAAATAGTCGTTATTGTTGCTTTTTGGATAAAGTTATGTACCATTTGTAGAGGATAAAAAGGGCTTTTAAATGACACTAAACGCTCTGTTTGATAGAACACATATCATAATTACAAAGCTGATTCTAAAAATGGTCGAGAACTTTTGCATCATTCGCTAGTTCTATTTCCATCTTCCACAACTTTTTTCACTTCCAACTTCCATTTTCAAAATTTTACTTCTGTTACACCCCTGCTGTGAATTGGATAGTTTTCATAGCTACAGTTGACGCTCAATTTAACAGACCTCCAAAAAGTTCGATCCACAGCTGAGTCCTACCATTTTTTACCTCAATTTTAAACATCTTTTGCCCATTTTTATATTAATGTCTCTAAGGCAAAAAATTGTAAGGATTCTGAATATTCTAAACGTTTTTAGACAACCTAACAATTCGTCCTTTAAATTAGACGGACCCATTTTTCTAAAAACGAGTCCGTTAAATCGAGCGTCGACTGTAACTGTAAATGTGGCAACAAAGATTAAACGTTCTAAATAGACATTTGATTTTTAAAAGTAAAATTTCTAACAGTTTGAACATTTTTTATTTTAGTCCGCCTGAATGCTTGGTTTGTGTAATACAGATAAACATACAACACTACTTTATAAGGGTTTAGAACGCTTCAATACTTGGTGGCATCCTCAGGAAGTGAGTTTCAAAGACTTTTTGACTCTACTGGATTATACCCCGCTCCCCAAAAGTTTAACTATTTTAATGCCCTAAAAACGGTAAAGCGAGTCGTTTTGGCCCGGTCTTTGCGGTTAAGGCAGTTTTTTTCTATAACCCATTTGTGTACTTTTTTCACACTTTTTTTGCCCTTTTACTATGTTTTTTCCACTGTACTATGGCAAAAAATTTCTGCACAATCTTGCTCGGATTAATCTCACAGGTATGCATGTGTGTGTATCTCTAACTCTCAAGTATGGGTATCGTAGACTTGACGTACCATGTTTCCCCAGAGGTTCTCCATCGGATTGCAGTCGGGGAGCAATACGGATGAGGAAATAGATTGATGTTATGGCGCTGCATCCAGTCCATCGTGTTATCCTAATGGCGGTTACTGACGTGAATCTTTTTTCGTGAATCTTGCTGAAATCGAAGTTAGAAGTTGTCCGGGTTTTCTGTATATGGTTTTCTGTATATGATAAGGAAGTTTTGCAGCACTTAGAATCGTGAAAGAAGATTTTGGGATGAAATCGTATAAGCAACAAGAATCTATCTTAGAAGGTTCTTTGTAACCATGGACAATAAATCATTTCGGGCTGCGTCATTGGTGCTTCCAACAAGATTCTGCTCCCGCTCACAAGGCTCGCGTCGTTCAACAGTGGTGTGCTGACAATTGCCCGGAATTCATTGATGTTAGCCAGTGGCCACCGTACAGTCCAGACTTCAGTCCGCTCGACTACTCAATTTGAGCTATTCTGGAAGCAAAAGTCAACAGTCATCGGTAAGCAAGTCTCGTGCGACTTCGGGAGGCTCTTCAACAAGCATGGGATGAAATCGACGTCGAATTGCTCGCCTCGGTGGCTGAAAATTGAAGGGAAAGAATGCGTGCCTGCGTCAAAGTAAATAGTGGATATTTCGAATTCTGAATTATGGGTTAATAGTCTGAACTTTCTAATAGTGTTATTGTTTTCAAATTGTTCTTTTGTTTTAGATAAAAATTTTGTGTTTAAAGTTGTTGATCAAACTTTTAGCGCACCCCGTATATTTTATATGTTATTTATGCCCTGTTTTCTGTAGAGCAAAAAACAAGGATGGAGGCAAAGTGCTGAGAGATGCTTTGAAACAGCACGGATTAACACTGCCTTCTGGCAGAAGGAAGTCTTCCGCAACCACTTCCTTCACATCCCTAGTAGAAGGTATAGTAGTATACCTATGTAGGGCCACCTGAAAATCTTCGACCCTCGCCGGGTTTACCAACTTTTAGCCTCAATTTCAAAACACTCTTGCTATTTTTTACTCACTCTATGCTAGAAAAGGTCATAGCTTTTTTTTAATATGAAAGCAAAAGCTTTTTTATGGAATGCCTTCTCACTTCAGAGCAGTTAGATAGTTTAAATACATTGGGTAGTTTGAATGGATTGGAATTGCAGCAAGATAAATGACTAAGTGTAAATATATAAGCAGTACATTTTAAGAATTTGACAAAATTTGAGCTGCTTTTTTACCAGTTCGGCAATTAACGAATTTATTTTTCACGATTTTTGCAATATTTCAGCAGCTTTTTTCTAATTCCGAGAAATTTCAATTTACAATTTTGTCAATCAATGCGAAAATTTTAAAAATTGAGGTTAAAAATGAATGGGCCCGACTGGTGGTCCAATTTTTTGGGGTGTCACTACATAGAGGTCTGACTGAAGAAGTGTGCACAATAAATGACTGCACACAACAGTGTGCATTGCATGGTACTTTTCCTTGCATCAGATATACTTTTTTTGCATCAGATCTGTTTTTGCATCACATATACTTATTTCTGCATCAGATGTGGTTTTCAAGGAGTAGATTATCCAAAGAAGATTATGGTTATTTCCGGGGTGTCTGTGACCGAAATGATACAGAATTGGTTGCAAAATTTGGATTTTTTGCATTACGATTCTAAGTTTTACTGATGTTTCGGTTTTCCTTGCAAAGAACCTCTGCAAGTTTAAGTGTTTATTACTATTCAGTTTATCAATATTCAGCCATCCACCAACCAAACCAAGTGGACGTCCACTTGGTGTGAATTTTTTTTTCTTGCTTTCAGGCCTTCGAAACCTTTTTTCTGGACTAATTAGAGCATTCTAAAGAAAGTTTGACAAAGGTGTATCACCGTTTCGTGGACTATTTTTCAGAAATACCAAACATGCCAAAATTGGACTTTCACTTTGCTCCTCCAAGGCAAACAACCTTATATTTGGGAATTCTACCATGTTTTGGTTACTGGAGCCGGGCAAAAAGGAGTCTTTAGATGCATTTATGGTCAAGAGTCTTGCTCGGATTAATCTCGCAGGTAAGTGTGCGCGCACCTAACCCTTAAAGCCTCCTACGCCCTCTCCGGGGGTATGTATGCATACCAGAGCTTCTTTATGCGGTAAGCCCCAGTTAACAAAACCATGTTAAATTTCATACTTGGAGCAAGATATTCTGTGAAGGTGAAACAGCTGGAGGGTGTCCAAATCACTTGGAAGGAGGTAAACCACTTAATTTACTAAAACCCAATCTCTCCACAAGTATTACTACTCAAAACCACTAACAGGAGACAGGAGCTTTAAAATTTGATTGTATTGCGCTTGACACTCAAAACAAACACGTAAAATGATAGAAGAAATAAAACAAGAGAAAAAGAGATAAATAAGCACATCTGTTGCAGAAATAAGTATATGTGATGCAAAAACAGATCTGATGCAAAAAAGTATATCTGATACAAGGAAAAGTATTTGTCGTGTGCATTCTCGAAGTTGATCCCTATAGTGATTGTCTCGTAGAAGAAGCGATGCAGTTGGCAAAAGACTTCATGGATATCTCAAACAGCCACTACCCCTTCAAAGCAGCGGCCAAACATGCCCTAGGAATACAGTCAGTCAGCACTCCCAATGAAATGCAACAATTTAAATTAGAATTGTTTTATGCTCGGTGGGCACATTAGTTAATTGTATTAAAAGTTATACTATACATATTATAACATAGTTAACTCAATAGATTTTGCCTCATTGAATATTTTTCAGAAAATTTGTGCAGCGAATATCCGACTTTCACCAAGCGGACAGGTTAATTTCAATTATTAATAGGCAGTGTTGAAAAGGCACGCTCATGCGTGTCGTTTAAATTTGCAAGCATTGCTTTTTCCTTAAAAAGGCCCAAGAAATTTAAAAATTTGCCTTTTAATTTCTTTGGAAACTTCGAAAACTCCTCTGTATGGGATATTAAATTTTTAAATTTGCGTGGTTTTGTAGGGAAAGACCTTTGCATGCATTCAAATGATATGTCATGCCAGTGACTGACATTAGCATGCCCTTTTAACAAGCCTATTTTTAGAAGCCCCATTGCCGACCAACGATCGTCTACAGAAATGGTAAAGATTGCGGTATTTGGGGAGAAGTAATTAATCTGATCTCTTCTTGTTGTTGTAGGTATTGGGCGCACAACTACAGAAAGGACTAACCAATTACTCTATGGTAAGTATTTGACTTTGAGACTTAGACTGAGTTATTTTTTTAAAACTCCTAAAAACATAATTTTTATAAAAACAAAGTTTGGAATACACATCTTATCTATAATTACTCGGTTAACTACTATTTCTAAAGCTGACCCACGGATTTGGGGGAGAGGCCATAAAAGTAGCGTTGAATGTGATCAACAACTGTATCTCAGGCACGTTAAAAATATTTATTTTTCTACAAATAATCTATGGAATTTCAGAATGTGAAGAAATGTTGAATAAAATACCATAAAAGTTTTTTTGTGTAATTCGTTGTTAATATTTTGAACTTGCTCTTCTTATCTCTTAGCTTTTCTTATCATAGGAATACCACTTACAGTTAACTCGTCATAATAAAACAAGTTAACAGAGCACTTACAGAATACGCCACCCACTCGATTTAAGAATACGCCATTAATTTTATTTGTCTGGTTTTTTTCACTATTTGTGTCAAAAAATCCTTCAAATGCTAGTAAAATGTAGAGATGCTTATGCCAGTGGAGACACTCTGAACTATGCCAGGCTTAGTGATGAAACCTGTGACAGTTGCGCTTCTGACGATGACGAGCCATAATTTTCCAGAAATCATGACATGGACAAAAAGCGATTAAAAACGGTTTCGTCATCATCTGTTGAAAGTAAAAAAATCTTAAACGTGTCTATTTGCTATGATAATAAGATATGTTGAATAAGATTCTTGTTGAAAGTTTTTTGGATGGCGTATTCTTAAATCGAGTGGGTGGCGTATGTTGTAATTGAGCCCAAATTAACTGTAAATGATCAACATCCTATAGTTCAACATCCTGCTATTCACAGTATGCAGTTGGTTAACTGTATGCAATACATTAGTTAACTGCAAACATTATAGAACTTTGTAGCCAGCTCAATTGTCGCATTATTTATAAAAAAAGGAAAGCTTTTGCGTATTTATTATCAGATGAAATAAAGAACATAGATTGTTGACATAGCAATAAATACATAATAAAGCATTAGCTGTGAAGAGTTTGTATTTCTCATTATGCCTTTTTCATAGCTACACTCTCAAACTGTTCGAATCCGTCCAGGCACATAATTTTTATCCTAAAAGCATGCATGTTTTTGACGCCAGAGTAGCACCACGAGGTGTAAACTTACAATTTCGTTCATCTGCAGGAATATGTGAAGGGACTTTTCGTTTTGGGCTAAGGGGTGGCCAGCAACCTGAATCAGTTATAGTCTGTTATCTGTAGCTATTGCAATTGGGATGGCTGACATCATTACCTTGTTCAAAAACTGCTCCAAGCCCTTACGACGCTCTTCAATAAAGCCCTCTTCGAAGATACCGTCGTCGGAGCGAAATGGCATTTGCCTCTTCAAGGCTTTTCCTGGCAGGGTCGGCACGATGATCTGCAAAATTTATGTATGAAAAATTGAGTCACGTCTTGAGAATATGTAGTGTATGCAAAGTCGTCCGACTTGTTGTAGCCAAACTTTTAACTTTCGACTTTTCAAATATTTTTTCTTTATATACAGGGATAGGGAACATCGACACCAAACGAAAGAGACAACACACCGCACTTTCATTTTAACACTTTTCTTAAAACAGTTATAAAAAAAACTTCAAAAACACTGACGAAGTTTTTAAACCGCATTAGCATAACATTTCTCAATGCTTTTTTATTCATTTCAATGCATCGCTCTAGTCTTTTGATAGGCATTGATGCTTTATCGATCTACGACTGATATCAGGGGGGGGGGTGGATGGGACGTTGAATTGAGGTTTGAATATACCGTATTTCCTCTTATAACGGGTGACTAGGTAAAATCCGCACGCATTTCTATGTCTTGTTTATAGCAAACTTTTGGCGGAATGCCCATTATTTCATTTTGTAGCATTTTTCTTCTAGTTTCTTCCTGTCTTTTCCGAGTTTTGCTATAAATTACCTTTTTACGGACAAATGCTCCTTTTAAAAAATAGCATGTTTGCTTAAATCATGTGTAACTCAGCCTCCAGACGTAACAAATTATTGATTTTAGTGTCAAACAAAATCGAATTGGGATTTCCATCGGAAATTTTGGTATTTGACCCCTGAAAATAAAAAGTTATGGCTACTTCAAATC
The DNA here is from genome assembly GCA_000981365.1 of Subanguina moxae. Taxonomy (NCBI): domain Eukaryota; kingdom Metazoa; phylum Nematoda; class Chromadorea; order Rhabditida; family Anguinidae; genus Subanguina; species Subanguina moxae. The sequence goes on along the minus strand of BBSZ01007533.1, from coordinate 2,202 downwards.
GGGTTAAATACTCGGTCAAGCCTATATTTTCTAAAAGAATATCACACCACAAATATAGTTGAAGATGTAATTATTTACGACCTCGACCAGCTTATATGAGCAAAGGAATAACTGTAACTGTGTCCCTCAACTAAATTTGCTGATTTTAAATAACATCTATTTTAAATTACATTATTTCATTTAGTCAACTGTAAATTTCAAAGTTAATTTCATTAATCCTAATGTAGTATTTGGACTGTGTCCGTCACGCTTTTTGAATTGGCGCCAAAACAAAATTTTTGCTTTTGAAGACCGTTTTGTCCTATTTTTTGTATGGGACATGGTTTTCCATCTCACAAAAGGCACAACTACATTTCAAGGGCTATCG
>BBSZ01007532.1:0-12543 GCA_000981365.1 Subanguina moxae | reverse complement strand
GTGCGTCGTCCATGCTTCCTGCCCCAAACTTCACGGTGCCCTTTGTGTACTTCGGATCTAATCTTTTGTTGACCGGACGACGCACCATTGTCGGACCATCTTTGGTGAAATCCATGGCTTCTCTGCTCTTCTCTCTCTCAACCTAATTTTAAAAAAAGTTGCAAAAAAGATCTCACGCTTTAATACAAACCTCAACAAGACGACACTGAACTTTTTTGTTGCTAATGTTGTCGAAACCAAGCTCCTCTCGAATTTCTGGCGCTGCCAGCTTTGGATTCTCCTTTGACTTCCTTGCAATTCTTCGGTCTTTTCTGCAAAATTTTACCATATAAAACAAAAAACATTTAACAAATAAAGCTGATATCAGTTGATCTCGGTTTTCCTCCTGTTTTCAGTAGCTTTGGATGCTTAGCTCGCTTGTAAATTTTTCGAACACCATCCTTTGACATCTGTACTTGCTTAGCAATTTGTTCGAAAGTCCATTCCTCATCCGTATCAAGAAGACGCACAATAAGCTTCCAAATTCTTTCGTCACAGCGTTTTACAGGCATTAGGAAATTTAAACAAAAACAAAAAGTTGCCAATAGACTACAAAAACTACAAAAAAAGTGGCAAACAATTTCTGACGCCAATCAATTGTCGGGCAAAAAAATGCAACGCCCGTAAAGATTGCCCAAAACAAACCAAAAAAAATATTTTTTTGGGAAAGGTGTAATAACAGTATTGTAGCCCTTGAAAAGCTCTACAAAACTGTATATTAAGTTTTTCAAAAACTTTTAGGATTTACGTACAAAAATAATTAAATAGAAAAATACATGTGCTGACGCCAATCAATTGTCCGCAACTGTATATATATAAGACATTAAATGATAGGAACAACTGATACCAGAAAAACATTTTATCCACACATAATGCTCAATATACGACGAGAATGTGCTATCGGCCGTTCTATATTCCGTTTTGTTGCGGCCTTTCCACTTTTGCAAGGATGATTTGATTGAATTTGTATGAGCACCAGTTATCGGATCAATAAAATTCTCACTGTGGTTTACCGCCAAATGCTCATAGGCCTTAGGAAGATTTTTGATTTTCTTGCAGGTTTCTCCATTGGTATCGAAAATTTCAAAAATGAGAGAGGGCTTATCTAAATATAAAATGAACTATTCTAAATAAAAACTTCTAAATGAGCATCACACTTATTAAAGCCTTATAATTAACAGCTCTATAGAAGATACTCTGTTTTCTAGCTTTTTTGGAATTCTGTTTTCTATTTCTAGTTTTCATTTAAAAATACCGGATCCAGTCCTGCACATAAATTCTTTGTGCAAAAAAGACTTTCTGAATCAATTTTCAGCCTTTCAACAGCCCAAATTTTCGTCTACTTTAAAAACCTCCGACATTCCATGCAAACAGTTCTTGCGGAAACTGAAGTAGCCAACCCGATAGTAGCCGGGTTTTAGCGGAGGAAATTCGGCCACTGTCTTTGGATTCGGCCGACTGGACTCCTCGTAGTAGGTGGTCATCATGTACACCCAGTGGATGGGTTGAGACACCATTCCCATTTTTGCTGGATATACAGCCAACCAGTCGGCATATGAACCATGCTTTTTCCAAAAGTTGTCGTGGAAGCTGAACCTACAAACCAGAGGGATGTGTTGCGCCCAGGTTGGAATATGCTCAAAGTGGCAATTCCACTTAGATGCTAAGACTGTAGAGGGGCTGGCTGGGCTTTCTTGTTGTTTGGCTGGAAGAGTGAGGTGGAAGACAGCAGAGACGGGAAAGTGATCACTAAGAGTGATTAGATTGCTGCAAGAGTAGCGTTCCGCTACAAGTTCAAGACCTCCGGAAGTCTTGTAGAGCACTCTATCACACCAGGAAGGAATTCTTAGGTTATCGTATACTCCTAGTCCTACCTAAAACCGCTTTTAAATTTTTTTGCAAAATAAATACAGTCAACTCGCGCTATAGTGTAGGCTTAGGGGACCAGGAAAAACATACACTATATCGAGGGTTACACTATATCGAGGGTACATTGTATCGAGAGTTGACTATATTTCTTTGGTATAAAAAGATCTATTTATTTTCTACCTTAATTCTGTAGGAGGGCTTGAAAGTTATTGGAGCTTCTTCGAATTCCATAAAAGCATCACCGGCTCTTCTTGACTTGGTTAATTGGTCAAAGCCTTCAACCATGCCTTTAATGTCATCTTGAGTACAATGTTTGAGGCGAGTAATCATCTCATCTGAGTAAGTAAAGCCTTCCACCCGAGAGTTCAGGTCTCCCAGCCAGAAGATAGCCCTTGGGGTGTTGGATGTCCGCAAATCAGGTGACCTAAGTGAGCACAATGAATAATATGGGTGACGGGCTATCAAAGTTTGGCTTTTACAGGGCAAAATTGTTGAGTTTTTTAAAAACGACTGGCAAATTCAGAATCCTTGCAATTTTTGCCTTAGAGACATCCAAAATTGGTAAAAGATGTCAAAAATTGAGGCAAAAAAATCGTCGAACCCAGCTGTTGGACGAATTTTTTGGGGCGACGAGTTATCAAAGTTCAACTGTAATTTTTTTTGTCTTTTAGTAAAGATAGTTTTTTAGGTTCAATCTTCATAAAAGTGTTGTTTCCTAGTATCGTTCACTGTAATTAATAAAGTTCTGAGCACTTGATTTTTTCGGGATAGTTTCCTCAACCGTGGGAATAGCCCGCAAACAGGTAGAGGAATCCGAAAATTCAGAAACAGGCCACAACCGAGAACCCTTCGCCGAAAATTCCTTAAATGGCTTAGTTTTTTAATTTGATTGACCATGTAGAGAGTGTAAATTTGCAGCTCATTTTGAAAGAAAAATACTTATCTCAACATTTTTTTTTGCTAATAATAATGATACCTTTCATCTTCAAATGTGCATACTAATGAACGGTGGTATTGTTGAATACGTTTGCGGAAATTTTTCTCAGCGTGGAAGAAGTGGCTGGTTATGAAGGTGATTGACGCCAAGTCTTCTTTGAAGAGGACACGAACAGAAATAGTACCTTTGTAACCAGCCGCGCCACCAAATGAGTTTCTGCTCCATCTAGTTTCTACTTTGTAGATCTGAAAGCTGATTGTGAGATGTGAATGCAAGTTTAGTGTTTAGTCTAACTCAATGTGCTTCTATTGTCTTTGTCCATTTCTTAGTAAAGCAAGTAAAGAGTGTAACAATCCAGCCTATCTTAAACACAAGATACTTGTCAAAACACTTTTTTTTTCCTGCTATTACTGCATCAATCTGAATTGGCGCAATCCATCGCTGCCCGTTATTTCCGGTATTTATTTTTTTTCAAGGAGGGATATAATACAGTGGTACCGAACACTTCTTAGCTTACACCATTGTCAGAGAAGACTAAACAAAATTGAAAGTCAGTTTTTTTTCACAAGTTCCATAACCCTAATCAGTTGTTTGAAGCTGTACAACAAATTTGGCATTCAATTAAAAGATGGTTTGAGAGACCCGGAAATAATTGAAGTTTAAGAACCCCAAGTTGAGGCAAAAGTTGAGCTTGAGTCTCATTATGAGTTTTGTTAATACTGAATATCACCAAACAATAAAAACTTACCAATTGCAGAAGGCTATATCTGCAGTAAACCAAAAGGAGGTTGCTCGCTAAATACAGTTTGTGAAAAAGCACGAGATCATTTTCCACCATCCATTCACTCAAATGATCGGTCCAACTGCTGCAATGTGGAATCGCAGCTAGCATTTCGGCGTGAGAAATCTCCTTTCAAAAAAATAAGTCAACTCTTCTTACAAAATAATATAATTTTACAAACCGACACCTGCATAGCAATACAAGCCAAATGACTGTTCGCCAACCCTTCTTCCCCATTTAACCACTTAGTTATGGTTTCTTTTGACGCTTTTTGTCTATTAACGTTGTAAGTTATGGTGGTTACTTTCCATTCTTCCATCTTTACATAAAGAAATTTTTTTTTAGCAATAAAGATGGCTAAGAACTCCACAATATTATTGGTCGCGAATTCCTTGCTAACATCACACAGACAACCACTAAATAAATATTTTATTTCTTCCGTATAGACAAATCCATGAAGTAATAAAAAGAAAAGCTGCTATCAAAATTTCTGGATTGTCAGCCCAATAACAACACGCTTCATATCTACTAGTACTTGACTCAGTTTTATTTAATCTCTCAAAAAGTACCGTGCAAATCAGAAAATCAAGAATAATTTTAAAAACACAAAAATATAGCAGAAAACACTATCATTGACTTTTTTATGTAATTTTTGTTCGCTTCAAATCCGTCGTTTCTTTTTTCCACTCACACCACCAGACACCAGTTCTCCCATGCTGCTGCTTCCATTGCTGCTGTTGCCAATATCATCCAGCAAAGAGTCTTCTGAGTCTCCACCCAAATCACCACCAGAGGTTGCATGGTCGTCCAAAACAGACTCTAACAGCTCATTGGCCAGTTCACTCCTGACTGCCTTCAATTCCTTCCATTCAGGACTTCGGATGATGCTTTTGTGGTGGGCAGCGATGTGTCGAGTGCATGCCTGAGATTGATTGACAACATTAATAGATGAACTAGGAAAAAAAGGTATCTCAACCTTTTTGAGGTATGGAGCAAAATAAGTGTCCGCCACAACAGCCATTTGCGCTACATTCTTGCTGTTGATGGTAGAAGCCAGGTAGAACTCACAGTACTCTTTGAGCGGAATTACATCATATTTGTCAGCTACTGCGAGTATGCCTTGAGCAAAGTTTTCCATCATTCCAGGACTAATTGAACCGGTATAGACGTATTCCAACATGGCTCTCACCTAAATAGGAGGTTGTTAAGAAAGGAAACACAATAATTATAGTTACAGGTTCTGGGCGAGAATCCGTGATTATAATTTTTCCATTTTGAGCCTCCAACATGGTCGTTTGTGCAAACATAGAGCGAAAGACCAGGCTGTTTTGTCCCAATATACATCTGTGTGCCATGAATATTTTCGTGCCGACCTGAAACAACTAGGTAGACAGCCAAAAAACCACATTTGGCCATATGAAATTCAACCTGTATGGTACAGTCGGCAAACAACTCATTTTCCCACATTTCTCGGTTCGCATCGCGCAAATTGAACTCCATCCGACTGGCTGCATCCTCGTTCAATTCACAATCTTCTTCTTGCTCAACGCTGAAAGTAAAAAAAGTCTATTAAAATGTAAAGCAAAAGAAAAGTTACCTGATTTTGGAGCCTGGAGGTAAATACTCCACCTCACAAATTAGTAGCAAGGAACCATCGGTGTGCAAAGCAGCCAACATTTTGTCTCGTTGTACTTGGAATTTTCCTCGTCCTTGTTGATTGGAGAAGTCCTTGGTGTCGCGGCAAACGCTGATGCGGCAATTATTACCATCCAGAGTGTAGATTTGGAACTCAGTCATGATTGGGTCTTCACCACGCTAAATCAAATACCCCAAATAGCTGCATGAAAGAACTGCCAGGCATATTTTGTCCGAATATAATTTTAAGAGTGCTAAAAATTTGACATCCCTTCTCTAGAAAATATTGCAATCCATAGCCTTTTGAATAGTTTTTCCACAGCAAGATGACCCATTCTATCATTAAAAATCATATAACACTCAATTTCTAGGGACGCAAATCACCCTCTAGCAGAGCACAAATCTATCTTTTACCTGTAGACCAACTTGTCTTAAAAAGAAGGAGACATTATTGTTGTCTTCCTCCCGTTTACCATTGGGATACACATGCAATTCCCAAATGACAGATGGAGCTTGAGGGCAAGAAAACTGTTTGCTGATAAGATTGTGACCATTTTTGAAAAGCTTCATCAATTTCTCGAACTGAAACATGATTATGGCTAATTGCAAGAAAAATTACCATGAGAAATTACAATTACCTGATCAATACGCCACTCTAGCTTGGTTGAGATAGCAGTAACTTTTGTTGCTTGTTTAGAAACCACTTCCAATCGTCTCGATGAAGAGGAGCGTTGAAGGCGCTGAATATTACTGGAATTAGACGAATTCCCAACACTATTGGGAGTGCTCGTCATAGTTTCAGCTAGAAATAATGCGAGGGATTAAAGAAGGCACTCTATAAAAGGAGTGAAACCTACATCTAAGCGATGAATTCCTAGAAGAACTGGGCATCATTTTTCGTGAGCAAATGAAAACGCTCGCAAGTAGAGCGGTTAATATTTAGAATTTACTTAAAAAATACTTAATTCTTTTGACTGCAAAACAGAAATAGCAATAGTGCAAGATTAAAAACTTGCAATGATGAATGCAATAACAAAAGCTCAAAAACAATTGGGATTTACAAAAGAGGGTGTTTGCTGAAGGTCTCATAGAACATTTTGCCACAACTTCCCAATTTTCAAAGTTGGCTCTCTTCAAAGCTCGATTTACCTTGTCAATTTTACAGTGATATATGTGGGAGAGTGGTGTCTTTGAGATGCTTTTTCAAATGTTTTCTTAAAACTTTTGATTGAGTTCCTTTATTTTGTAAAAAAATTTCATTCTTAGGCACCCCGGTCAGCCAAAAGATATCAGGAACCGGACTGACATACGACTCGCTACACGTTTTTCTCAAAAAAACCATTTGAATGTAGTTACAGTGTATAATAGTGTAAGTAGACTACATCCAAATGGTTTTTTTTTTGGGAAAAAAGTGTAGCGAGTCATAATTTGTAGCGAGTTGTTACCATACCAAGGAATCGGAGTATATGAACAGAATTTCAAAAAATGGCTTGCTTGCTAAGATATGATACATAATTGAGACACTGACACTTTTTATAGTGGCTTTCCAAGTTTAGGTCATATCTCAGTATGCCAGCCATTTTTTAAATTCTATTTTCTTGTATTCTTGAAAGCAAAATTGATATTTTTAAATGCGCGAGCTTGCTTAAAAACACACTTCAGCAGCTTCTGACAGTGTTGCTTTCTTTATTATTTAGCTTATTAGTGATCATTAGCTTCTGCGTCAACCATCTTACATTTTTAGAAAAAAACACAAAATAAGCTTATGACAAACCTAAATATTTTAATTTAAAATTTTTAAAGTGTTTCTCTATTTTCCCGCTGTCAGCTTGATAACGATCTGCAGTAGCACAAGAAAAAAAGCTTTCCGTTCCCGCAATTTTCTTGCTTTCGTTCAAAGTATTTAAAAGCATCAAGAAATAGGCCTTCCTTTAATAATCTAAAGATTCGAATATTACTATTTATTAAAAAATAAATTGCAGGAAAATTTGTGGAAATAAAAAAATGACGAGGATGTTTCCTACAAAATCCCGAAAATTTTGCGTACTTTTGCATTTTTGCCTGTGACTACCGATTTGCTTTCATAGGTCATTTAATATCAAATGACCAGTTTAAAAAACCATTCAACAGCCCTAAAAATTACTATTTAATTTTTATTTTGTCTATTAATTATGGCACTTTATTTGCGGTGTTTGTGTCAAGCTTGTTCAAGCTGTGTGCGTTAAGTCTCGGACTTAATGGTCGTGTTTGGCAATACCATTTTGCCCTATTGCCAAAATGAGGTTTTAGGTGTTGAGTTTTTTTATAGAAATCAGCTCTTAAATAATTTTAGGCGTGCTCTAAAATTAAAAGCTAGCGCAAAAAACTTGAAGAGCTGATTTTTTGTTGAAAAGCTGGAGATCTGAAGTCTTTTAACCCAATTTTCGCAAATTTCTTTAGGATCCTGTTTAACCAAAAGCTGAAAATCAGAACTACAGAGAAGAGAGCTGAAGGCCGAAGGTATAAGACGGCAGTAAAGACAGAGAAAAGAAAAAAGTCTTCGAATAAAGTAACGGGTACATTTCTCACATACTGATAAAACTTTGACCATATTGATAAACGATAGCAAAAAAGCTCTGGTGTGCATGCTATTTTCATACATCCAGAGATATTTTCGAGTGATTTGTGTCTCAGGTATGTTTGTGTGCACATCTCGACTCCAAGCCTCCATCGTCCCCATAAGGGGATAAAACGTACAGATTGGGGGGGGGGATAGGATTAATACAGTAGAGCCAATTTTGCTTTTAAAAAATTCCAAAAAATAGGTTTTGTAGCCCTAAATCTAATCTTCAAAACCATATATTCACTTCTTATTTTACGCAATAAGATGATTACCATTAGCCTCAATACATTTACGCAGTCTTTTCGGAAAATCACCAATGGCATTTTAAATAAATTCTTTGGGAATTGCATCCCATTCTCTGTCTAATGATGCCTTCAGTGTTGGGATGGACTTGTAGAGTAACTTTGACTGGAGGTGGGGCCAGGCAAAGTAGTCCATCACATTCCAGTCCGGGCGGTTAGATGTCCAGTCCGCAATTGGGTCGGTGTGAGTCAAATTTGATGAAGTCCGGCAAATTTTCGACAACCCATTTTTGAATGTCATAGGCTCTGTGGCTGGGGGTCCTATCTTGTTGGGAACATCACCCACTTCCCAAATTTGTCTCAGTTCATGGCAGCACTTCTGTCTCCAACAATTGCCAATATTCGGCCCTATTAACTTTTGTACCATTGGCTACAAAAATCAATGGAGTTTTCGTCTCTACCTTTGATTCCTTTGTCCGACTTTACCACTGAAATATAAATAAAAAGTGAATATATGGTTTTGAAGATGTGATTCAGGGCTAAAAAACCTAAGGACTTTTTAAAGCAAAATTTTTATTTGAAAAAGTTGGCTTAAAAGTTCGTTGCGAACTTTTCTTCCACCAGTTAAAACATTTACGGCGCCTTCAGCACCATAAAGATCGAAAAATAAGCGCCCTCCCTATGATAAACGCCCCCTTTCAAACTTGATTGAAAAATAAACGCCCTGGCGCGCTTACTAACGAAAATACAGCATCATACAGCGGTCAGATATGTGGCCGTGGAAGTAAGGTCGTGTTTGTGAAGGACTCGAATTTTTTTGAAGATCGATAATGGGGCGACGTAGTAGTTTAGCTCGACCGTATTGTGGGATAATGTGAGTTTGTATAAATTAACCGAGATTTTACTGTTCTAGATTACCGAAATCACCGAGACTGAAGGTCTGTATCGTTTAATTGAGGAAGATTTTGAGAAGGTTACCAGTAGAGGCATTAAAGATGTTCTCGCCAAGTCCGACCATGGTTTCAGCAACAACATCTGGTCGTGGACCAGTATGGACCAGTCGCACGCTTCCACACCAAGTGCGCTATCGAACTGAAATCAGCGGTGGTCAATGAAGAGGAGGAACCGTTGATGGACACCTACCAACTCAGCACCGAGCATGTGTCAGCTTACCAGAATACCAAGCCTTACCAGGTTAACTTGAAACCGAAGGAAACCAAGAACCGATAGACAATAGAACCTTCTAGAGTCCTTGTATGTGCCGTCAGATATGTTTGTGTCTTTGTCTTAATCGAAAGTTTGAGGAAAAGGAAGAAGTATCAAAAGCAAAACATTTGCTTTATCCATACAAATAATTGATGCCTAGAAGGCGGGTACTAAAAATTTAGTCTTCCCACGAAAAATTCCTTTGCGGGAAAAGCACATACCGTATATTCTCTATTAGAAGGCCCGTCTCTAATAGAAGGCCCCCCTCTGAAAAGGGTTGAAAAATAGAAGGCCCGGGCCTTCTAATCGAGAATATACGGTATTAGTAATATTTTTGCTTTTTTCAGCTTATTGTGCCAATATCTTGTGCTTGCCTTTCAATCTGTTTTACGTTTATTTTTACCATGCTATTACAAAAGCTATTTAATCGGCTGCTGACTAGTTGTGATAGATTTGTCTTCAATTGCTAAACATTCATTTATAGCCAAACAATAATAAAAAAAGACCAAGGAGGATCTTCAAAATGGCAGCAGATTTAGTAGATTCAGCAGCAGATGGGCTTTGCGATGGTTGTATCTGGAAAGATCGTTCTTTTTTGATTGAAATTAAACCAAGACAGGAATTTGCATCGTGAGTTGTTCTAAATTATTTGATTGTTATTTAACATTGTGATTTCAGTCTTTTTGTCGACTGTCCTCCGGGCGTGCTAGGCGATACCAAAACTTATGAGCAAAGTTTAGATACTGAAGTAGTCAGAGTTGGCGATCAATATTTGGAGTTGCTAGAAGAGCCAAGCAATAGTTTGTAACTCTTTTACCTCATATAAATTAATATCTTTTACTTTTAGTGAGTAATTTCAATAAGCTCGATTATTCTGCCAAGGAAAACATAAAGAAGAAATTTTCTGCTAAACTCAATAATATATTATTAGATCCAAGTACTGTGTGCGCCCTCTCCTGGGCTGATCAGCGCCGTCTTTTCATGTGCAAGGTTCGGGCAGAAGCTGATGGCATTCCTTTTTGTAAGAAATTTTCTATAAAAAATTAAAAATCATTGTTTTTTAGCTCCAAAAACTTTTCGGCGCTTCGAAGATGAAATTAGTTCGAGCTATCCTTTGCGAGACTATGTGGAACGAATTGGAGGCTCGGATTTCAATGTTGTCTGTCGTCATTGTGAACATGTTTTACACACTCATTCCGTTAGGTATATTATCTTATATAAGATCTGGATTTCTCTTAATGACCTAGGGCAATGCAATATCGAGCTTATTAGTCATCCGCCGTAGGAGACTCCCACTCGCGGTCACGCTGCTTGATGTAACGATAACGGTAAAATTACGGTTCTTCCAACTCTTTTCCCTCCTTTATCTCCTGTTTCTTCCAAATAATCTTTCAGTACCTTATACTCTTCAACCTTTAGCTCTTTGTGAAATCTCATATAATCCAATCTATCCTGACCAGCTTTTGCATACGAATCGACTAAATGCTACTGCTACAATTCTCCTCTTAATCTCAATGGATTGAAATCACTTAACTCTTGTGGCTCTTTATCGCAAACAAATTTTGCAAACAGCTCAATTTTTCCAGTCATCTGATTCTTATAATTTTTTATCAAAGATTTTGTTAAACAGATCGCAGTCAAATAAAATACTCAAGGTGACTCTTCTACCATTCTCATCTCAAACCTCCTTTCGCACTTGGGATAAATAACAGGTGTTATTGTAGACTTAGTTCTCTTGTCAAACTTTGACAAAACCTTCTACTTCTTTCTTTTCTGGTGAGTCATAATTCCTTTATGCAGTGGTAGTTGCTCTCAATCTTTCAAAGTAAATACAGCAGCTTCATCAGATCTTGGGATATTGTGCTTTCTTTTGTCTAAATCAGCATTTACATTGGAAGCTAAACTAATTGCATGGGGTTCACTTTTCTCACGATTCGCTTTCTCATTCCTCATCTTCTTTCAGTCTTAAACGCATAGTAATATGGACTTAGCGTATATAAGACCTGATCTGTAATTTCCATGATCTCTTGATTGCATCTCTCATAGGCTGGGTGTTCTAGCCTCAAATCAATCGCCTGTTGCCCTTTCTCTCTCGCCAAAAACAAATACATGGAGATAGCTCTCAAATAGCCAGGACAATTTGATGTTCCGAAAACTACGATAATTGTTAAACTTACTTGGTTAATGTCTTCCTTCCATTTTCGAAAAATGAAAAACACGAAAAAGTCAACCAACTGTATCACCAGACTGAAAAACTTCGATGCTGAACACAGCTTGAAAAAAGCGACCCTTTAAAAACAACTTTCCTCTTAGTGCAAAATATTTTTCAAATACAAATTTCAAAATTCTACAAATTCAGAATTCTAAAATTTTGAGAAACCACAGGGGAACCAAGGCAAACTAGAATTTTTTCTTCTAAGCCATAAATAAACGGCTTGTTCCACCCCTCCACGACACGCGAAACGCGATAAAACAAACGTTTTCTGCAAAACAATCTCAAATCTCGATATCTCGCAGCGTTACACGCAAACAAAAAACATCTCTAATACCATATCGAGGTCATATTGGAAAGTTTTGAACAAGGGTGATAGTTATAGAGAGGTTTGGCTTTTTTTGAACAGAGACATCAAAATTAAAGACATCAATATTAAATTTGGCAAAGATGCCAAAAAGGTACACGGTAAATTGCGGGTCGCCAAAATCGGGTCGGACAAAATCGGGCCGGACAAAATCGGGTCGGACAAAATCGGGCCGGACAAAATCGGGTCGGACAAAATCGGCCGGACAAAATCGGGTCGGACAAAATCGGGCCAGCCCATACAATTAATTAATATGTTCATTCTACTATTTTAAGTCAGCTTCTTGTGTTCAATCTTGTTGATTATAGTCACTGGTCTATTTTTTCATAGAGTGGTTCACCTAGTCTCTGTAACTCAGTTCCCACTGATCCATTTTTCATTCTTCACAGTGCTATCATCCTCTACAATAGTCAACTTTAGTGCAATGCTTACAAACAAGGGAAAAGCGCAGGTTCTGTGCAATGGGTTCCTGATGCAAAAAGCGAAAATAAGTGCAGATGGTCTGCGACAATACTGGAGGTGTCCTTTAGAAAAGTCTGGATGCCGTGGCCGCGCTGTATCAGCCTTTGGTTCGACGGCAATTATTTTTTTTTACCAAAAAATGCCTTCAAACAAGGACACTCTGTGGGCACGTCTGTACAAGTTTTACTGAG